>WTXV02010463.1:8392-27478 GCA_009823435.2 Nymphicus hollandicus
AGATATTTGAGATAACGTGGTTGTAGTTAGGAAATGTTAGCTCTACTTGTACGTAGCACACTTGATGGTAATTTAAAAAAATCTACTTTTTTTTTAGTGGCATCTATTGATTACAATTTTTGTTAATTCTTCACCTTATATGAAGATGAATTATTGCAGAAATTTACTGTATATTGTAATATGCATTTTATATTTTGCATTCTTCAGCTCTTCTTCAGTATTTCAGCTTAATTTATATTTTGTGCTGAAGAGTTATCCTAGACCCCTCTGTTCTTTTCACAAATTTAGAACCTGTATTTGGAGACAAGGGTTTCATTTTGAATTGTGTCTACTATTAGAAATTTCTGTCAGCTGTTTGAGAGGCGTATTTGTGTGGGGGGTAAGAATTCTTAATCACAGCTGTACATTAAACCCAGATGGAGGTGGTATTGGCCATTAACACTTATCAACACATCAACTATAGAAAGACCACATAGTAAGTTGAGGTTTGCACAAGCGTACAAAACATTATATTGAAAGGTTTTGAAATGGAATGGGAAAGTATGTTCACATTATTTCCTTTAGCGCTATTTCTATGCTTTCCCACTACAGTGCAATCAGGTGTGTCTTGGCTGGTTTGTTTGTTTATTTCCTGCAGAAATTACAGATGTGATGAAGGTGTTCAGCTTTTTTCTAGCCTGCTCTCCCTTGTAAAGGATTTTTTTTGATCCCTGTTCAGGTCTGATTGGGAGATTGTTAGCTTTAGACATCTGACAAGTCAAAGAAGTGCTTAGTGAGTAACCTCCAAGTATGCTTTCCTTCAAGTATCTGGCCAATGATCTCCCTTTTAGCCTGAAGCAGTAATTGTGCATTCTAACAGTTCATTTGCTTTCACTACACTTCTTGTTTCTTAGCACGTTAGATTTTATGCAGTTTTGAAGTAACTCCTTGTGATGGGTTAAATGGGCATTTGTATTAGATACAGTGCAGTGGAAGAAATCACTGATACTGGCTATGTATATTTTTATATGGATAAGCAGTATCTGTCCATCTCAAAAAGGATTTATTGATACCTCTCATCTTGTAGAATAATAGATGAAGGTATGACATTTAACATATAATAGTATTTTCCCAGTTTTGGGGGTTTTTTTGTTGTTGTTGTTGTAGTTGTTTCTTTAATACAACTACAACCATGAATCAAATACTCTCTGAGGGCTATCAGCACCAAATTAGAGAGATACATTTACATAATATAGTCTTAGCAGTGTCCAACCACAAGAATAATTTCCCAGATGGGTGTAGAAAGCAAAAGAATTAAGAACACTGGTTTCTGAGAAGTCATTTTGCTTAGGGAATTATGTGAGGATACTATAGCATTCATAAGAGTCCTAGAAAGTTATGCAGTCAGCTTCTGCGGCAAAATAATGGTCTATGCTAGAGTAGTAATAAGGGATGAACTGAAATGTGTGCTGCAGCCTCGCGGGGCAGCATATGTAGGGATTGTAAACACACTTTTGTTTTGTTTTGTTTTAAATAGAGTACAGTGAAATTAACCTTATTTCAAATGATTTTTGCTGTTGAAGTTTCTTGAACTACTAAAGTTTCTCTCAATACAGCAGAGAGCTTGTTACTTATAGCAGAACAACGTTGGACCAAAGAAATTGGAACTGTATTATAGCATTGACACAGGAAAAAAGAAAAAAAGGGAAAAAAGGAAAGAAAAAAACATAATAAAGACTGAAGTCTGTTGCATTCTCTTAGTTTAGCAGGACTGTCCCTTCTCTTCAGATATGGTCTTTAAAAAAAAGAAAAAAAAGGGCAGCAGAGAGGGGAGGCTTTGATTTTCACTCTGTGTCATTACGATGTTGCAAGCAAATTTATCTTGTAAACTCCTGTGTATCTTCTTTTCTTGTGCAAAATTGCCTAGAATGATATATGATTTCTAAAAAGTAAAAATAGCAAGAGGTGTTTAAGGAAAAAAGGATGAGGGAAAATGATTGGCCTTGTATAATTTGTCTTACTGTTCACTCTCTAAGGTATTTTCAAAGATCATAACAATCTTCAGTTAAGAAGGATTTGCTACATACAGGGGTTGGCTCTCCCTCGTTCAGAGGTGTTAAGTTTAGCAATATCTCTTATTGATGGCAAGCAACAAGTGTCATACTATACCAAACTTACTTTGCTTCCTCTTTTAATTGAAAATATCTTGTACTCTGTTCTCAAACATCTTATTTAGGCCTGCAATACAACCACATGCTGTTATATAATGTTGTGCAAGTCAACAGCAATCTGAAAATGTACCAAGAATGTCAAGTTATTTTCATGCAGACAATAACAGGTTGCAGTTCTTACAGAATGTGCTTTCCATCTTAAACATATATACATATAATGAGGTGAGGAACAAGTGCAGTGGGGATCAAAGCAAAACAGCACACAGTTGTGAAAACTGGAGTTTATCGGAAGTATGCAGCTACTGGCTTCAGCTGAAAACAGTGCTATACCAGACGACTGTCTGCTGAAAGTTCCATTTACTGTCTTATCCCACAAATTCATTAATTTATACAGTTAGTTCAAAGTCATTTTTAAAGAGAGCTGCAATACTGCCAATAATTTTTCATTTTGTTATTTTGGTAATTATTTAACTTCTAGGAATCTTTTATTGTGTTCTTCAAAAATACCACACCATCTTTTTCACAGTCTGTCCTGTCGTAATTGTAATAAGTGCCTAAATGTTGCCCATGTGCACCTTTGCTTTTCATGACAACTTGGTAAGAAGAATTTAAAAAGGTAAGAGGGGTGTGTGGAAAAGGTAAAGGCCCTGTGGCAGTGGAGCCTGACCATCTGGATTATAGGGATGTTAGTGATTCCAGAGGCTTAAAGGAATATTTAGTTCTTAGACATATTTTAAAATAGTTTAAATGAGTGTGAGTGTAATACAGTGGGATTGAACTTTTGTTTTCCCATAGCCGATGGTAAAAAATGATGTGTATTATTATTGTCATGCATAGCTAAAGTATTTCTCTGTTGTGCTCCACAGTGTAGTTGTGTTCCAGTGTTACATTAATTTTTTATGTCCTTCATTTACATTCCTGTTTAAACTGTTAATGTGGACTTGAAACACAGGGTAAGTCTTTAGTAACAATCCTAATGGCCATTTTCTTCTTTTTGTTTATCTCCCCACTTTTTTCTTTTTTTTCCTTTTTTTTTTATTTTTCTCTTTTTTCTTTCCTTTTCCCTTTCTCCTGATCATGTCACCAGAAACTCAACTGATTTCAGACCGAGCTGTAAGCTCTGAGATTTAAGCATATGCACACACACAAGTTCAAAGAATTAATAAAGATTCATGAAGATCGCAAGAGTAACTGGGATCACAGATCATAAAAGTGATCAGAAAATGATCTAATCTCAAGTCAGGTAAACATTTAGCATATGGTTATCATGACTATCTGCACTTACTTAACATTGTGAAAGGAATAATTTTAAGCATGATAATGCAAAAAAGAAATAGGTGAGGGGAATTTCAGCTGCTGATAACTTAGGTTTCAAATCATTAAAAGAAAAATCTCAACATTTGGCTTCATCTGAACTAAACCATATACTGCAGACTGGTAAGTAATAAGTGATTGAATGATATTTCAGCTATAAACTGATTAAATATGTACTACCGAAATAAACAATGTTAATTGGAACCTATATGGAAAATAATTAGGCTTTTTTAACCAATGCTAGAAGATAATGCCCTAAAAGATTTACTCCTCATCTCTAGTCTTGTGTCATGCGTTCCCTGAATGACAGTGAGATCTTGCCAAAATAACTCATTTAAGATTATCAATTAATCCCCAATAACAGTACAGTAAATGGCACATGACATGAATAGCTAGTTACATTCAAACAGAATGCAATTGATTTTACGCAGGGAACCAAATGTTGTAGTGCAAATTCTGCGAGCAAAAGCTTTGAAACACAAAGTAACAGAAAACACTTGTACAAGCTAAGTAAAAAAAAAGAAAGGCACTTTGTAATCAGTAGCACTCTGTACAGAACCATTGCTTCTCCATTCCCTTAACCCTGTTCCTAAAGGAAATCTACAAATTACCTTCAGAAGCTGACCCTGGAGTCATAAATCTAGAAGAGATTAACAAATTCCAAATTACAGACTCAGCCAATATATTCGTTTTCTGGCATATCATAAATTTCCTACACCCAACTTCCAACTAAACCATCAGTGTTCTAAAATCAATATTTAGCTTGCTCTCTCTGTCCAAGAGGGCTAATGACTTAATCATCTCCTCTCTCCTAACAGTCCTTTTTATTCTTTTGGTTTAGATTGCTATTTTACCTCAGATCGTTTAATTGATTTATATAGTAAATTAACTCCAATGAAGAGTTCTGACATCTTCTGTTCCTGCTTTACATTTCATCAGTCTTTTTGAAAGAAATGAAAGAAGCAGTAGAAAAGCTGGAATTAGGAGGATAAATTCTTCAGTGACTTCAGATGACATTTTTACACAATTTTCATTTTGATTCAAATATAAAGGTAATATTTACTTGGTAGCAACTGTGATAATTAAAATTTCATAGATGTCACACATTAGGAAACTGCACTGTTTTCTTAGCACACAAGATCTGGAATTAGGTAAATACCATGAAGACACTGTAAGAGCCATAATTTTCTGCAGAGCAGCTATACTGTCTTCACGTTTTTGTGTGAACATCAGCTATAAGGTTGCTCCTTACAGATACATCTGAAATTATATTCAGGGTAGTCTGCTCAAATTACATTTTCACAGGTGAAATGTTTTAATTCTCCATAATTCCTTTAGTGACTATTTTTATTGTTGGTTAAAATGCTTGTCATATGTTTCTGCAGGCCAAATGGCCGTATTATCACTTTATACTGTAAAAACTAGTACAATTACTGTCGCAATGCTTTTACTATTTCTGTGAATTGTCTGAAGCTGGCAAAGGTTAATGAGATGTTCTTGGTGAGATAGATGGATTAGTGTGAAATTTATTTTGTGTTAATCCACTTTACGTGAGAGAAGTATGGGGGTAAAAAAAAGGTAAGCAGAAATATTTTAAAGTACAGCATCACTGTTATTAAATGCTTATCCTTAGGGATCTATTTTATTAGTTGTGGGGAAATCTAACCATGTGACTGCTTTATCAGGAGTGGATTATACGCTTCAAGGCTTCTCTTACATTAATTTATCTTTCTTTTTTGAACTTTCGTATTTTTCAGGAAAATATTTCTAACTAGTCAACATCACAGTCTGTCTCATATCATTCTTTAAGCCTTTGCTTTCAAGATTAGATGAGGAATGTATAGTTTTCCATGTGTGCAAATCTAATATAACCTAAGGGTTTTCAAATATAGAATCATCAGTTTCACTAGGCTCCCTGAAACCAGCTAGAATAAACTAAATTATTCTAAGGCCCTCCAAAGCTGCAAAGAAAATTATTTACTTTAACAGCTAGTATCACTAGGATTTAGAAAATTGAGATAAGTTATTAATATGCCCATTTTAAAGAAATGAGTGCATTTGGAAGCACGTGAGCAAGTGTGGAGCTTTTCTTCCCTTTTTCTGAATGAAAAATATTTGTGAATAATAAAACAGAGGCGCTTTTGAAAATTCCATCAGATAGATAATAGAATTTGCACACATGTTATATTTAGATCTATTTCAGCAGTTTACTATTGACTGATGTATACATCAAGAATCTTATACTAAGGAGACTGCTATACATCAATTAATTCTTAGATGGAAAAATCTGTCATCCTTAAAAGAACAACAGAGCTTTCCAAAACAAGTAAATTCAACTGATGGTACTTGTAGGCTTTGCTATTCTTGAAAGGGATACAAGCTGACAGAATTTTGCCTTGGAGGTATATGGAAACCATGGATGTTTTCCCACCCACAGCAGAAGTTCATAGGTTAAAATGGGATTTCAGAGACATGGATTTCTCAAGGCCGATGTCATCCACTGACCAGTAACATAGAGTCTCTGTCTCTGTGGAAGGGAAAGGAAAAAACTAACAAATGTAAGGGAATATAGCAGATGGAAGCTGACAAAGGAAAGTACTAAACTAAATCTGCAATGACAGTAAGATTTATCCAAGAAAACTTACAAACAGAGAAAAATGAAACTTTTTACAATGTGTTTGAGGTGAAAGTATTCTACTAAGCAAAGGTGTGCCACTATTTTGATAAACTGCTTATCAATTAACCAAGGCTGAAGACAAACTGAAAGATTTTTCTTTTCTTCCATTAAAAAGCTTTCAAAAAAGCTGTGAAGTAAACAAGGTATTGGCCTTAAAAAACTAACGTTGCAAGAAAAAAGAAATTAAAACTATTTTGAAAGTTGTGTAGTCACATAGGCATTGTGAAAGCCAACTACATATGTATAGTGAGAGATTGCTGTAAAACGCCTGAAAATTTTAGGCAGATGAAACTGGTTTTGTACGTGGCAGCCCTTTCACCATCCTGTATGTGGGTGATCTCCTTTGGAAGGAGAGCCTCCGGGTTCACTTAGAACTGTAAACACAATCTGATAGAAATCCGATTAGAAAAGCTTACATTTATACCATTTAACCTATTGCTTTGAAGTCTGTGCTCAGATACATTTTCTGAGGTATATCCCTGCTTTTGTACATAGTTTAACATATGGGACTGTTCAGTGGAGCCTTTAGGTGCTAGTATGTCATGCGTACATTGAGGTGATCTCAGAGTTCAGATACAGAAGCAACAAATTACCTAGCTGTACAAAAGAATGTAGACAGTCATTTGGTAGCATTTTTCTTCTTTGATGTCATAATGTGTAGAGGGTTTTTAAATTATATGGATGAGAAGTGATTTTTCAATTTAGCTTCAATGGCAAAGTTGATGGGTACATAAGAATTGTAGCTGTATTATAAATAATGCAATTTATCCTTAACAAATTACTTCTGCCTTCAGCAATGAATAAAATACCTGGTATGGAAAAGAATGATCATTCTCTCTCTGAGTATGGAATCCAGCATCAGTTTTCTTGCTATAATAACCCAAGACAAATGCTTACACAGATGATTTGTTTAATTGACCAAGTCAAAGAGCAGTCAGCTTTGAGGAAAAATCATCTTGGAAAGTTTATTATGCCTGGTTTGAAATAATAAGCCAAATGAACCTTTGGACTGAGGAAGAGCGAGCACCATTGCTGGCGTTAGTCTGAAGGGATGTGGACAGATTTTGGCCAGCAATTTGTCAGAAAAAGACAGGAAAGTGTTTGCAGGCATTAGCAAACAGCTACATTATCTTGGCATTCTGGACTTGGGCATCAAATAATATTGGCAGAGCTACA
Organism: Nymphicus hollandicus; assembly: GCA_009823435.2. NCBI lineage: Eukaryota > Metazoa > Chordata > Aves > Psittaciformes > Cacatuidae > Nymphicus > Nymphicus hollandicus. The sequence goes on from WTXV02010463.1 coordinate 15,710, forward strand.
GAATTAGAGTAAAGCAAAGCATCTGTGCCAGAACAGTCTGAGGAGGAGACCACTGAAGATTACTCTGTCAATACATTTAGAGACTAGTCTGTAATGTTGTTCAACATGGCATGAACTTAGCCTGATCAGACAATGTAATTGAGATGCATACATGTAATATTTGTACTATAAATTATTTGAAATAACAAATAGGAGGATGATCTGGGCCAGATTCCTAGTTGATAGAAGTAAATTTAGTACGTAGATTCATGTAAATTTGCAGTGTCTTACTATGTGGTACCCAAAAACTAACTAAAAAATCTTTTAAGTTATTTGCATTTTGAAGGGAAATACCTGAAAATAATCTATGCTATTTTCATCAAATATGAAAATAAGAAAAGTGGGGTTTTTTGTTTTCTTTATGTAAAGATTCGGCAGTGGAAATTTGAAAAGTTCAAAAATGGTGATTAAAATCCAAATTAGACTTTTTAATCAGCACTTAGAAATCTTCCAAATACTTGATTAATAATAAATGCAATTTTATTAATTAGTGTGGCAATTTGATGCTAATTCCTAATGAATATATTGGCTTTTAAACTTCCACATTGTTTCAAATCGTCGTATAACTGTAAGGATATTTGTACTTACATATTTTTCTACTGTGATCTTAGCTGTGCATATACTTTTGGAGTACGATCTTGACATAATACACAAATCCTGCCATACTTTTCCATGCTGAGAAAAAGATGCTGACCAATTCAAATATTTGAGTTAGTGGGAAATAAAAATTTTAGGGGGTCGTTTTTCCAAATGTTAAGCATTCTGACCGACTACCCTGACTTTCACAGTTTCCCATGGTCCTCTTCTGATTTCTGTGGAAGACACATGTACTGAGCAGCTCTGAGAATTAGGCTGCATTCTTGAATACTTTCATATAGGTTACAGTGTGCAAGTGTGAATTTCAGTGGTTTCATAATGGCATCTGACCTTTTTGAGGTTGTAACTCACTCCTCCAGAATACAAACTATGAAGTAGGAACTTGAACTTTACCTTTACAAAATGTGCCAAGCCCAAGGCAAGATTAAGGTTATCTCCTGCTTTTCTTTATCAGCGTGTATGTTCCTGTTAGCTATGCACACAGAATCATGTCAGTAGGGCTATTAGAACTGAAAAAATCTGAGTTTGTTATTGACAAAACAGACTTTGGCAAGTATAAAGTAACTAATTTTTCTTAAATAATTACAATTTACATTATTTTCTAAATTAACAGACTGGTTTTGATATTGCTGCAGTAGTTTGTTTAGTGTATTTTCACAGAGGCAGAAGTTAAAAGAAATTCACCAAAACCAGCAATATTTTAAATATGCTTAATATATGGTATTGACTCTCTTTAGATTATTAAAAACAAAAAAAACCTTAACATTATAGAGGAGGAATCAGCTTTTTAGTCTCTTTTGTCTTATTTCTGTGAAGATGCTCGCATATCTCACCAATCTGCTCAGAACTTAAAGTGAAGTGCAGAGGTGGTGGGAGTACAGAAACCCTGCCTGGAGAGTATATGTACAATGACAGATGAACTGGAGCATCTCAGGAAAGAATTCAGTTTATAAAGAGCCAGTTTAGTTTTACAAAGGTAAGCATGTCCTAAGTATTTTTTTTTTTTTTTAGTTTAATTTTACAAGTTTAGTTTCACAGGTGTTTTGTTACCCAGCAAGCAGTACATGAAAAGATGACTGTCACTGTAGGAGATCCCTAGTAAGGAAGGCTGTGTATAACAACTAAACTGAAGCAATAGAAATTTAGGATTGTGATAAGACTCAGACCTCTGGGAATATAATATATTTCCAGGGGGAAAAAAAAAATTACAGGAGTCAGGAACTGCAGATGCAAGAACTAACTCTGGGTATTAAAGATAAGAAAATGAAGGTAGTATTTTTGCTTAATGTGTGTGTTATTTTTCTAAACAATCTCAGGAGGAGGGGAAAGGTGGAGGATGAGAAGAAATGGAGCTAGGAATAAAGACTGACATGCTGAAAAAGCCTAGAAAATTTCCTAATTAATACTGTCATTGCAGACATCCTAAGATAATAAGAGGGCTAGAGTGGCATTTTTTCCAGGTTTTGTTTTTGGTTTGGTTTTGTTTTGTTTGTTTGGGGTTTTTCATTGGTTAGTTGGTTTTGTTTGTTGGTTGTTTTTTTTTAATTGCTGGGCTTTTGCAAGCAACTCAGAAATGTTAACTTGGAGATATGACAAAATTTAAAATTTAAGACAATTTTTTTTTTTTTTATGGAGGACGGTTTAAAGTTCTCAAGAAATAGAACTGTTCTATTTAAATTCGTCAGATTTCTATTGCTGTTTTGAAAGAATCTCCCACACCCAAATGATAGGTAATTATGTGAAAAAGAACAAAAAGTCATGAAAAGCACCAGCAATCTTAGAGTTGTTGTTAGAACTAGCTTTAATTGGACAATACAACTACCATATCAAAGTGGGTCAGTCGATTAACTACAATTATAACACTCAGGAGCCAGCAGGTATCAAATTAATATAACTAATAATAACATCAAGAGATTAATTCAGCTGACAGCCAATTCATATGAATTCCAGCATTAAGTATATACAGAGATTGTCTCATTCAAAGCACAAACCATGGGTAATGAATAGGACAAGGTAACTTTTCAGAATAATCTGCAAATAGTTTATCCTTCAGTTCCTAAAGCAAATATGGACTGCTGATTTCCCTACAAAATATTTTACTAACATCATGAGGAAAAAACAGAAAATCACAAGAATTAACACAGACCTGTGTCTGTGTTAATATTTTTCAGTCAATTCTGGTAAGACACAACAATTTTATCAATTTTGTTTGCTTAGATCCTGGGAACTGTTGTGGATGCATTATTAGAGAAAATCTACATTCAGTTCAGGTGTGCAGAAGAATCTACACATTCCTGTCTCTGACAAAATTCAGCAAAATTATTGATGTGCTTTTTTGCTTTCCCAGAGAAAGAGCAAATGCAAAAATAGTTATTTGAAAGGTGTGGAGCTTTTACAGTTCACATCTATAGTACAAACTTTATAGCTCATAATACTTTCAGAATCATGAGTCATTAGATCCAGGGTTTTCTTTTCTTTGTGGCATTTGGTCTTCATAAATCTTAAAGTTAGGCTTCGAATATCTTGATCCTTGTCTCTCCACAATATCAGCTTCAGAAAGCAGAATGCATCGATCTGTCTTACCTGAAAAATTCCTAATTCTTCCTATTGGGCTATCTTCAATGAAAACTAATGTAACTATTAGCAATGCAAACTAACTAAAAAACTAACTAAGATAAGAGCTAGATAGAGAACAATAATGAAGCAGAAATTTATCCAGCCCAAATACGTGCTCAAGTCCTAGATAAAATGCATCTTTGAATGTTGTTGATAGTGACAATTTTATTTTATATACCAAGACATAATCTAGTAAATTATGACAATTTCTCCACCAATTGAGTTTCATTGGACTGCTGAAACCAAACGAGCATCTACTTCAGATATCTGATTTTGATTTGGACCCTGAGAGCCTTCAAGCCTAGAACATAGAATTCAAAAGAAAGCTAGGAGTATAAAAAGACTGTCAACTATCTTTTGGGATTCTTGTGACAAACAATTGAGTCTGCAGGATTGGTTTAGTCAAAGACTCATAAATATGCAATTAAAACCACAAATGGAGACTTACGTGTTTTAAAGAATTCCAGTGCTGTGTAAAAGCTAAGCCACAGCATGGGAGCACAGGAACCCTACCATAAACACTGCATCAGACCCCAGCACCTCATAGCACTGTTCAGTAGAGCACCAGCAGATGCAGAAGTGGCATGTACTCGGAGAAAAGGATCTGCTAGCTGTGTTCTTTCGGAACAGAACAGTTGCCTTGATTCATCTTTGGGCACAAGATGAGCGTTAGAGTCTGGATACAAAATTTCAGTACCATGAAGCCACTGCTGAGTGCACTCTTGTGATCGCGGTGCACATTATTTAGACTCCAGCCCTTTCCAGTGTGAAAATAAGCTCTGCCCAAGAAAGTCACTACTGGTGGCAGGCATGCTGAACAGGGTATACCTTCCTGAGCACAACACGGATGGCACTGTGGAACAAGAAAGAAAGTCGTATCAATATGCTACATCACCTTAGCACCTGGGAGGCTCCAGGCAATCCAGCAAGGCACTGAAGAGGATTGGGTGCTGCAGGCAGAAAAACAGTGCGTCTTAATGGCCAGCCAGACCAAGTGACACAGGAGGTTACCTATTACACCATGAGAATGGTGTGAAATATATGTATTCAATTTATTGCTTAAAATTAATTAATATTTAATTTAGATTTAGTTTGTTTAAAAATTCCTTGAGTAAAAATATCAGCAGTTGTAAGAACTTGACATCATGAAATAACCATAGGCTTGAAATGTCCAGGCAAGAACTGTATAAAGCAATGCGTATTGTGCAAAGAGATTAGTGACAGGCAAGACAAGCTTTATAGACAGATTCGTGCAGTCCCACTCTTAATCTAATAAAAAGCTGGAACCCAAAGGCCATGCTCCACAGAGGATGGGAACTTAATAGTCAGGAGGTTATTAGTTTACTTCATAGAGCTGGACTTTCTAGAGGAAACTTAGTCAAGACTGAGTATCAGAAAACTAAAGGCACATTTTGCCATATGTTATAGATTCTGTGATTAGGAAATAGCCTCAGCAAAAAGCCACAGTTTTCAAATGTTCAGAGCCAGAAGGAAACCTGAATTCAAGCTGTTTTGTTTTGTTTTGGGGTTTTTTTTAAGTTACATACTACACAGTAAGGAACAGATTTTTTAGTAAGATGCTAGATTTTGGCTGTTGGCTGAAGTGATTTCTGAACACTACAGATGGGGTTGCGATTAGAAATAGGTCTGGCTGCAGGTGACTTCGTCAAGGCCCCTTCAATACTGGAGGGAGCAAATTTCATGAGATAACACACTTCAGCATCATTTTTTAATGTTCTCCAGTTTATCTGGGAGTAGTATTGAAGAGTTCTGCAGAGAAGCCTGTACTTAGAAGTGAAGCAAGGTCATCTCTACTTACTTATTCTTCCATGCTGCTCCTTTGCCATTGGGTGAGGGAAGGGAGGAGAGCTACACAATAGAAACTGCTGGAAGTTGCAGAATACTACTTCTCTTCTCTTAGAATTCAATGTAGGTGGGGAAATGTTGTGCTAAATTTTCAATGTTTTTTTTTTTTTTTCATTTTTGAGGCAGATAATAGCTAGATTATTAATAATTATGCTACCATGAGATGTAAATCTAAACCTTTAGGCTCCTTTTGCCTTGCAGCTGAAAGAAGGGAAGCAAAAACCAACAAAACCAAACCCTAAAAACCAATTCATGAATACTTAATGAATGAGCAAACATTTACATCATATAAATATTTTCTTTCTCCTTGTCAGTATTCAGGGGTGTATTGCCATCTGGTAGAGGTTTCAGTTGACTAACACTGAAGCAATAAATTAATATAGTAAAAGATGCTACCAACAGTTTTAAACCAATTAAAATGCTTGAAGCAGACTCTGTGCACGTTAAAATGTCATGTCAGGATCCTGCAGCACAGAACCAAAGAACTGTAATGAGCCAAGTGTAATGAGCAAGGACTGAAGGATTCAAGGATATTGCTTGGTGTGAGCCTTATGGCATGCACAAATATTCTTGTAATTCAAAACGTTAAATAGTCTGACCCATATTAGGGTGGATGCTAGTTTCACTATAGAACAGAGCTTTTGTAGTTATTAATTTGGATTCAGGAAGAGCAAAAATGAGGGTAAGTCAAGTGTGTATTTTAGCTCTCCTGTGACCATCCAAAACCTGCATGGAAAAATGATGCAGAAAGCCTTTACGTTAGAAAGGGGTTTGATGCTTGGAGAGAGGGAAGAGCAAAAAGGGAACACTGGGGACAAGGACGAAGCAACAGCCCCTTCTGGGGATCTGTCTTGCCTGAGCTTGGACTACAGACTAATGGCTGGGCTGTGCAGGACCCCCTGTCCGGAGTTGCCTCCTCAAGCGCAGGGTCCCTGCAGCCGTTCTTCCAAGAAACCAAGCAGAGCTTGCTGCTGGCTTTTGAAAGCGCTGGTTTCCTCCAACTCTTTGTGGAGACTGCAGAGGTGAATGCTGCACTTAGAAGCCTGAGGCTTTCCTTACAGAAACCCCTCATGGTCTGACTCCTTTGGGAAAAATGTCACTGGATTTGCAAGCTGAATGCAAATCTCTTACAACAGTGATGCAGAGCAGTGCCATAACCTCTCGTGAAATGAGCTAAAGAATTTTATTGAACTTTTATGGATTTTATTTCTTTTTTTAAGCAGTGCTGCATATTTTAAAACAGTCCATCAAAAGGATGCTATCAAAGATCTTTCTCAAAGTTTCCAAGGCAAGAAATACCTATGGAACTATTCAAGATGGGGAAGAAGCTTGTTCCCAAACCTGTCAGTTTGGTATCTTGTTTTTTTACAACATAGGCAGAAAAGAGAAGAAATCCTCCAAAAATTACTGTTATCAAAAATGTGAAAACAAATTTTTAAAACATGGCACTCAGGAACTTTCTACAAACGTAGTTTATGAAGGTAGCAATTGTGTTGCCGTGTTGCTAGAAAGCACATAACACTGTTAATGTCTTCTGCAAGTGTAGTGATTGTAAAGCACAAACATGAAGGAGGTTTTTTGATAGTAAATTAATACTATGAGAAATAAGTTGAAACAATGCAATAAGACCTGCTCATGGCAAGAGCATGCTAGAATGGGGGTTTTTTGCTCTTAAGTGTCTGTCACTAAGGATCAGAGCTAGCTGAATTACACATGAATAAAGTACCAGAACAGAGTTGTATCTTTTAGAGATACGAATGCTTAATAGGCAATTGCTACTGAAATATCTGAGATTTTAAACTGACATAGTATAATAGTTGAAATATCTTGGAAGCACAAATGATCCTTTTAATGTGGGCTGGTCACATCACTGCAGGAGAGAGAAAACTTGTCCTTTTTTCATGCATGGCAATGATTTAAAGAATGTTAAAGGAAACCACTGGGTTTATGTAGGCTTTTTCTGAACCATGTATTGCTACTGCCTTGTACACTCATAGAAGTCAGAAATCCTAACCTTTCATTTATGATTAAAAAAAAAAATAAAAAGGACAAAAGCAGGAACAGCTCTAAATCCTTTTATGGGATGAAAATGCCATTTCTGTTTGAGCTGTAAGATCTGACATCCGTCATAATGAATTCAAAATGCTCAGATTCAGAATACTGGGGTGTTAAGGGAGAATTTTACACAGATTCCATAAGCACTCCTTGATTATATAATGTTATCATAGAACATATGTATGTTAATGTAGAGGAGGGTTTTTTTGAGATGAAAAGTCAGTCTCTAGTGCTATGACTTATTGAAACCCAACCATTTTTCATGAAGATACTTAAGGTAAGGTTACTTCTTTTAATGTCTCTATAAATAGAGACACTTGAGAATTAATTTACAACTCCAATGATAAACCTTTCCCTTGTGTATGTTTTGCAATGATCTCTTTAAAATAAGTACCATAGACTATTGTATGTCAGGGAAAGAAAAACAAAGGGGTACTCTGCATCTTCTACTATTCCTAACCTACTTCCAGAGCTACCTTGAAAAGCAAAGCAAAGAATGGGTTGTTCGTAGCACCTTAGCGGTATAAAATGCCTTTCATCAGATGGGAGGTAATAGACTACAGAACATATGTGAAGCATATGTTTTACCTAATATTCTTTTTCTAGGTATTGGCAAATCTTGATAATGCTGCTGAAATTTTCAGTCCCAGTTTGTATTTTCTCATGGGAAAGGGGCAAGTTCCCCTTGCTACAGGTGGGTGCACTGGGCTCAGTGGGCAGCAGCCTGGAAAAGGCAGACAGACCATCTCATCCCACCCTTTCAAGAGAACGTGACGTGCAGTCCACAGGGAAACCAGGTATGCCCTTCATTTCAGTCCATGTAGAAGCGTCCTTTTTCTTGGGCTGCGTAAACTATGAGTTGAGAACACATCCTCAGTCCTTTACGGTGTGAAATGGTGAGATGATAGGTACAGGGAAATGAAGAAGTTCCTGCGTGTCCTTCAATGACAGATGGTTGAAAAGGGGCTGACTGCTCTGCTGCCTTCCCTTTCCTGTCCAGCATGGAGAGTGGTGGAAACAGCCCTCTGCGCTGGCTACCTGGGCTCCTCACACAATATACGTTCCAGAAAAATAAACCACCTGCTCTATTTAAATACCTCAAATTTATTGATTTTTCTTTTTTCCCCTCCTAAATATGCTCAGATTTAAGTGGTTTGAAACTTGACCTGGCTTGCGTAGCGTCATTCTATCTCTTAACAAGGTGACAGTGTGCTCAGCAGTCAGTCACAGCCTGGGCATGCAGGAGCTTCCAGTTCTTACAGCACTGGTTTGAATTGGAAAGGTCAAAATATGCAACAGAACAAGACCAATCTTTAAATTCAGATACCTCAGATCTTCTGGGGAATTAAAATAATTCAAAAGTGTATCCAGTGCCCTTGCAGACCATGTTATAGTTGCAGTGAACCACTTTTAGCTGGTGTGTTTTAAACGTTATTCTATTATTTGAATAATGTAGTGTTGCTGTTGATGCTTAAAATACAGGTAATTCTTGTGTACCTTTCCAGTTGATGTATCTTAATGAACTAGTGCCACCTGAATGGACTGAGCCATTGTCCTATTGACCCATGTTCAAGATAACACTCTCAGTTTAGTCTAATTTTGTCTAAAATTATACAGGGCAGATACAATCTCCAGGGAAGGTTCTGTATAAAATGGAGATGCCATTCCTTGACCGGACTGGCAAGACAATTGAATAGATCTTTTGCAGGTATGATTGTTAATTTTACTGTTCACATTGGGTTTTAATATGTGCAGAAAAACATTTTTATTTGTTTCAGGGTCTTTGCAAACAGCTGCCGTGTTAATTTCATTAAGGCAACTCAGAAACACCAATTTCAATTATATAAGCAACTTTTAAATAAAGGAAAGCCAGAAGAATTAGGAAGTGTTAATTGACGTATTCAGTCATGGTGATCTTTCTTTTTTTTTTTTGCAGTCTGCGCATAATTGTTATAACTGATAATAAAAACCTCTTTTTGTTCTGAAACGAAAACATTAGCAGTATGCAAAATGGCAGAAATACCAGCGCAGCAGTTCACACAGGTGTAGAGTGTAATTCAAACTTCGCTACACAATATTCTACCTCAAACTTGCTTTGATAGCCAAATAAATGGTAGATTGAACTTCTGCTTAGAGAGTTACCAAAGCTAAGGTGCTCTCTTTATTTTATCAATTTAGTTGCAAAATTATTATCCTAGACAAACCCTGATGGAGTTGTTGTAGTTAGCACATTTTACATCCCAAGCATGATACTTCTGCAAGAAAGAGACAAGGATATTCAGCAACTGTAAAAAAGAGATTTCGTGAGATTCATTAAGATTTCCCAATACTGAGAATTAGAAGGGAAACAAAGATTTGGAACTTGAAGGCATACCGCAAATTATTTAAATTTTGTCTCCCTCATATTTATTAATATGATAATATATTTTAAATTGCTATTTCCTGCACTCTAGAAAAGCCAGGAATATAGAAATAGAAAAGGGTAAAACTTGACCATACTCTTTTCAGTGACTTCAGTGAATGATATCCTTCCTGAGCTTTAGTGTCTGAATAAAAAAATAATTAAAAATCTTCAGCCCACACTGAGATAAAAAGTTAAGTATAATTATTGTGTAACTGGAGACTTTACAAATTCCTGCATTCTATCTTAACTTTACCTCTAGTTGTCTTATGCAAATAAGAATTAATTTAATAAAGGGAATAGTTCAAAATATATATTAGAAACCGTTTTCTCAGGGTGAACTTTAAAATCCAGTTGTCTTCTTAAACAATGCTGCAACTTCACTTGCATACTACTTTCTATTCCTGTTCGATTCCCAAATCTGTTCTATCATATGTAAAATCGTATGCTCTTTAGAATATTTTGTGGAATGTGTTATAGGTCTTCAAAAGAAACTTCATTTGGTGCCATCCTCTTTACAAATATTTTGTCATTAAAATAAGTATTGGTATTTTCCCAGTAATTTTTCATGAGAGGAGTTGTAGCCAACCAGTAATACTGTATGCCATGCTACCTATGTCAACAGCTGTAACATATGTGTTACTCTAATGCAGATGATCTGATCATCTCTTGTGCACTGTCAGCTTGAGTACAGTACCTCGGCTGCATTTTGTTGTACAGAGATTCCGTCCTTAATATTCTCATTCTCAATGTGGAAAAGCTATATAATCAGATGAAAACAAGCATATATTCTAGCTGCTAAATACCTCAACCTGTGTTTGTTGTTTAACTTAGTTTTGGTTGGGTATCAGGCATTTGAACTAAATTAGAAAATTAGAAAGACATTAATAGAACAGTTTGACCTAACAGGGAAATGAAAAGATTGATGATAAATGTCCTGACAAAACTTAAGAAAGCTGAACTGTTATTGCAGAGTAATGGGGCTTTTTTTGTCATTATTTTTAGCAGAAACTGTGATTTAGATATATGCTCCTGGCAAAATAGCGGTTACAGAAGCATTTTGGGTCATCATGACGGGTATTTGTTGCTCTGTTTTATAGTTCTATAGGAGCATCTGGATTTTTTGGGGGTTTTCTTTTCCAAAGGGGAAACTGCTAACTGTGCTATTGGACACAACATTTGTAGATCTGTTCGTTCTCTGGGGGTTGCATGGGAAGGGAAGTTGCATGCAAGATTTTCTTCATACAAGCTATAAAATACTTTCTTCTATAACATTATTTATTTTTCAAGTTTTATCAGGCTTGACATTGCCTTTTGGGGCTACAACAGGAGAGATTGGAAATTTTTATCAAGTCAACTGAAGAAAAAGCATTCATGGGGTGACTTGGAGAAAGTCATCACCTTGGTGTTTCTGAAATTATTCTACTTTCTGTTGTTGTGGCTTCATCACCCTCCACCCATCCCCGCGCCCCCGTTTGCTTTGTCACATCTTAGGAGATTTGTGGAAGTGTAAAGTGATTTTCTCAGTTTCCTAGGCTGCAGGCTGATTAGACATGTTGAGCTGCACTTTGGCTCTGTGACAGCGCTTGACAAAACTAGTAGAGCTGGTGATTCCCTTGAGGGAAGTTTCTAGTACCTAACTCTTAAATAAGAAAACATCTGCTGTTTTTCTTACTGTGTGACTCCCTTCTCTTTTTTTACCTCCCAAAATTAAAGGTGAAGGACACAATTGAAAATAGTTTTATTTCTGCCCTAGAATAATATAATAAGCCTTGAAAAAAAAAATGATTGCTTGTATACACAAGATAACCTGTTGTAGAGGTTCTTCAGAGGCAGATGGCTCAGAAAATCATCATAGAATTGCTAGCTTTTTTTCCTTTCCTTTTTTTTTTCTTTTTTAATTTTCTAACTTTTGGTCTGAGTATTCACAGAGCAAATTAATGAAGCTGTTTATTCTTTGCAATATGAGAGCAATTCTAAGGTCTTGCATGGACATCTGTTACAAGGAAGCAAAACAAAAGTTCTTTGTAAATTACTGTACTGAATGGTTATCATAGTTCAAGGCCAGGTTGGATGGGGCCTTGAGCAGCCTGGTCTGGTGGAAGGTGTCCTTGCCCATGGCAGGGGGTTGGAACTGGATGAGCTTTAAGGTCCCTTCCAACACAAACCATTCTATGGTTTTATGACTGTCTGCT
>WTXV02010465.1:5969-22170 GCA_009823435.2 Nymphicus hollandicus
TTCCAGGAGAATCTGCTCCAAGATTTTGCCAGGCACAGAGGTGAGACTGACTGGTCTATAGTTCCCTGGGTCTTCCATATTCCCATTCTTGAAAATGAGGGTTATATTGCCCTTATTCCAGTCATCGGGAACTTCACCTGACTGCCACAATTTTTCAAATATGATCGACAGTGGCTTAACAACTTCATTCACCAGCTCCTTCAGGACCCGTGGACGGATTTTATCAGGTCCCATGGGCTTGTTCATGTTCTGGTTCTTAAGATGGTCTCAAACCAGATCCTCTCCTACAGTGGGCCTAAGGTCTTTATCTCACAGTCCCTGTGTCTTCCTTCCAAGACTTGGGTGGTGTGGTCAGAGCATTTGCCAATGAAAACTGAGGCAAAAAGTCATTAAGAACCTCAGCCTTCTCCAAATCCAGGGTAGCCAGTTCTCCTGATGGCTTCTGGAGAGGGATCCTGTTGTCCCTAATCTGTCCATCAGAAGGATATGTTGATGAGGACTCCTGAGCTATTTTTGGCTACAGTCCAATTTATTTGTTAAAAATACTCAGAAAAATTTGCTTTTTGTGAACACAACATAAGCAAACATGAAGAAAAACTTTTAATATTCTGAACCTTCTTCTACATCAGGAACACGCTTGCCTAAAGGGTACTCTCCTTTTATGAGGGCCAGATTTATCATTTGCCCTCTTGCAGTGTCAACATTATTGTGCTTCCTGGTTCCTTAAAAACACATTTATCTATAACTGCAAAAACAAATCCCAACCTATCCACTGGTTTTTAATCACTTGATGATTTATTTAATTACTACCAAAAGATTTGACATACTGGCTCATAACTGAATTTTAGTTTTGCAATCATTAAACAAAACAGAATTTCTCTTGCTCTTTATTAAGAGTAAATAAAGATTTTTCAGCCAGACTTGTGACTGATGGCTGCCATATCTGCAGCGTATCAGTATTAAGTTGGCATTAGTAATCATTGATAACTACCAATGTATTCTGTTGAACAAACAGCTAATGATAATTGTAGCAGACTACCAGCACGTTTGATGCAAAATATTTATGTAGTGTTTAATGAAGGAAACCTGAAGAGAATTCACTAGGATGTCAAATGTTGTGCATGAAATTAAAAACCCACCAACTATGTTTTGCTAGGATGGTACCATTTAAATGATCAAAATATTAAAAATCTTCAGAAGAATAACATTATTTACTACTCACAATTTCCCATTGTCCTGGCTTTGGTTGGGATAGAGTTAATTATCTTCCTAGTAGCTAGTATGGAGCTATGGTTTGGATTTTTTCTAAAAACACTGTTGATAGCACAGGGATGTTTTCATTACTGCTGAGCAGCACTTACACAGGGTCAAGCCCTTTTCTGCTCCTCACACTACCTCACCAGCAAGTAGGTTGCAGGTGCACAAGAGTTTGAGAGGGGACACAACTGGGACAGCTGACCACAACTGACCAAAGGAATATCCTATACCATGTGGCATCATGCTCAGCATATAAAGTCAAAGAGGGAAGAAAGAAGGGGGTGATGTTTGGAGTTATGGTGTTTGTCTTCAATTTCATTTTCATTTGGCTATGCATTAAAGGAAAAAAAAATCCTATTTGTAATTCTTTGTCAGTTCAAAGCAACACAGCCAAAACCTTTAATAACGTCAGCTAGAATAAAATTTTAAAATTACATATTGTTTTTAACATTTGCAAATAGAAGAACTTGACTTCAAATCCAAACAGATTTTTAAAAGTATAAATCAAAGCTGTGGGAATATTTTCACACAGGATTATATATCCCCAAAATCCAAATTTGGTAAATAATAAATAAAAAGAACAAGGGGGTGAAGAATAATGATTCAAATCTTTTATATACTTACCTTAGATGCAGAATATGGAATTGATTACATTGTGAATTACATTAGCCTTAATAAAGAAAAATAAGTCCTAGACATATCATATTCATCTTCCCAACGTGTAAGCAATGCTTGCATTACATCACTGCATCTGACACGATACATAAGCTTTATTGTCTAAAGATTAAATATCCAGGAAACAGAGCCACACTATAGTTTATAAACATGTTCAGTCCTACTGGAATAGTACTGTCATGAACTCGAAGGACTTTACAGTATGACTATTTTCAGACAAGGTACTAGACATTAATAACGTACCAGTCTAGTACCATTACCTGCAAATGGCAGAATTACCCACTTCCAGAAAATGGTGCAACCACTAATAGTGAAATGATGGACTCTATATACAGGAAATTCAATCACTGTGAAAAGTCTACCATAAAGAGAACTGCCTACATACTTGGGAGCAAATTTGTTTGCCCTACACTGAAGTCAAAGAAAGCCAGCTGAATAGAAATTAGATTTATATCTTACACACAAATGCATAAAGAAATTTAGACTACTGATTTCACAAACACCAGCATTAATTGTACTCTTACACTCTTGAGCTGCAAACTGAGCAACACTTTCATCATATGTTTCAAAGTATTTTAACAGTTTATGAGTTGATTGCTTTGGTTTATATAATACATTTTTAACTTAATTCAGAAAATTCTGAGATTTAGATATGTATTTCTTATGTAGAATAATTAATGAGTTTCCAGTAATTGATAATGATTATCCTGTTCTTCAGGCAGCACAAACATATTTCTATTGAACCGATAAACTTAAATGCAGTAAGAGTATTCCTAGATACAATTTAATTCTTCCAGTATAAAAATCCTCAGGAGGTAATAATATCTTCATAAATTTTCTGCAACCTACATGGCCAAATTTCTGTCTATTTCCTTCCCTCCAAGAAAAGGAAATAGCAACATCATGGAGAAGTTCGGATAACTTTCTGAGTCCATATAACCATTGGACATTCTTATTCAAACAAATTATTCAAGCTAAGTACAGTTCCTTCACAGGCAGCATTTGATCCGTTCTTGCTAACTTTCCTTCCAAGGTGATGATGACAATGCTGTAGATTTTGCCTCCTCCTTTGATGTCCCATTCTGTAAATCCAGGCTTTTGGCAAGTCTGATCTTTAATCAGCAGGCAGGTCAGGAACAATGAGCAGTCCTGTATTTTCATCTGAGATTTTAGGGCCCTACTTCCAGAATTTTTGTTGTATTATCACAGAGAGGAGCATCTTATCTAGAGAATTTTAGCTCCTATTGCCTACTTAAGCAGTAACCTGTCCTGTTTAGGGATAGCTGGTGACTCTGCACACGAAGAGTTTACATTGTGCTGTTGATTGAGATTAAATCTCATCTCTGTCATAATTGGCCTTGTGTTTATGCTTAAGTATTCATTGATAATAATTAAATTTTTACACCATTTATTGAGATTTTCAGCAAAAAAATGCAAGTCTATATTTGTACAACTTATACAAATATATATGTACTACAAATATATTCAGTGGCTAAATGCCACTGACATTCAGCTTTTTATAATGTCTTTAGTTTCAAAGTAGCTATCAGATACTAGGCTAATGTTATGGTCTCTATTAGTCCAAATGGTAGCTAGCCAAATTGGCATTTTGTTACATTGTTATTATTATTGCTACCAGTAGCTTCACCTGGCATCTGTTATCTCTATAGGGAAAATGTGTCTGGTCCAGGAGAGTCTTTTGCAAGAACTTATATATTACTAATATTCTTGGTGATAATTTCTTGTTGTTTGCTATGTTTTGCATTCTTTCACTGGAATCACTATGATTAATTAATTATTAAGTCAATTTGTCCCACAGCTGGTTTGCTTATCTCCAACTGCTTTGAGGTAATACTTGCTATTGCTAGAAATATTGCAGTTGTCACATACAGTTCCTAAGCTTGGATTCCTTTCAGATAGCAGTGTTCAGTTGGTTTCATTTTAGCACAGACTTTTATGACAAAATTGGGTAAAATTTTATAAGTAATAATGTTATGATTCTGGGAAATATTAGTAAGAAAATGGTATTTCTGCAGTTAGTTGAACTATGTGAAAGTATAACAAAAGATTTCCCCTTAATGGTTAATATTAGCTACCATAAGTATTTTGTCTTACAATATTATTTTGCTTGGTGTAGCCAGTGTAGAGTAGTATCTGAGTTAACAGGGTAACTTCATAATAACTTCATAGTAACTTAAAAAAAAATGTGGTTACAACACATTAAAACATGCTTATTTTATGTCTCTGTGACTTCATCCAAGTGTTTTATGTCTTTTGAAATGTTCTATGACAAATAAATTAAGAGATACTTGATTTTGATCACCATCAGTGAAGCAGCAGTACTCTTCCTGGCCCTGCACCCTACTGTTAATAGCAGAGAGGGTCTGTATTGATTGGTGATTTTAAGCATTATACAGTGACGAACTTTTAGATTTTAAAAATATTTCACCTTCTACTAGTGTGTCATTTTTTTTTCTACTAAACTGTAAATCTAAGGAAACTTTAACTTCTAGACCTCCAATTAACAAGGAATGGTCATAATTTTCAGGTCTGTCAGAATGCTTACTTGATTTCTTCAGTCAGTTTAAAAGGTAGGAATATTCATTCTGGCATGGTCTGCAGTGATCTTATTGTTTTGCCTAATGCTTAGTCACAGCGGAAGCCCTTTACAGCTCCTACTTCATAGAAATTCTTGGCGCAACAGTTCTGATTTTAACATCAAATTATCACCAGTTTGTTTTGTTTGGTTTCCCTCTTGTGAATGGCTTTGTGCTTCAGATAGCTCCATTTCTGTATGTTAACCCGCAGCAGGAGGGCAGATGTCACCGGGTGACTTTAGTACCTGTACTTTCTCCTCTCTGATAGAACTAGTTCACATGCCAGTTTTAAATAGCCTCCCCAAAATGCATAATGGCCACCCACCCACTGAGATCTAAGTCAGCCCTTGCTCACTTGGAGGTTGGCCAAAACTGCACTGCTGTGATGCAGAGCGTGTCATACTGCTTCCCCCTCTGATGTGGAAATGAAACTTTAACAGTCAGCAAATCTTCTTAGAGTCTCTCAGTTGAGGGATACCAGTTGGAATCTTCACTTAAAATACCAGTAGCCAGCAATAACAACAGAAAGCCCCTTTCTAGTCTAACCCTTGTTTAAGCTTCCAAAGGTGAGCAAAGGATGGAAGCAATAACAACAGGAGCAGTTGGTTTATGCAGGAAGAAAATTCATCGCTCATTAGCTCATTTTCAATGAACAGACAGTATCTCCTTACATATCTGACTCCTCAAGCCTCTAATGTACTAATCTGTGTTTATGAAACACTTATTGCTGTAGTTTTGCAAATAGCAAAAACTTTTTAATATTTGTGCTAATATATTACATCTAACACTTATGATTCTATAAATTCCTTATATTTAACCAGATATAGAATATTCTCAACGCCTATTGTGTCACAGTAAGAATGCCTACTGTGTTTATACACAGTCATAAATGTGCATATTCGTGTTACATTAAATATGGGTAAAATTTGGACATGATCTTACAGAGATATAATGAACTTGAAGTTTCTAATTAATTTAAATTATTAACATATTATAAACAGAACAAGGTGAGGCGTGACAAAAAGTGAATGAAGAGACAAATGGATAGATTAGGTGAGAGTCAGCAAATCGGCAGCTGCAGTGTTATTACTGCTTGTTTGCAGGTTAGGTGAGACAGAGAAATACTAATGGAGGCAAAGAGAAACTGATTCACCTGGTTCTTTCTTAACACAGTTCCTTCCAAAGATAGCTCTTCTCCCTTTCTAGTGGAAGTATGTCCACTAGATGTGGACATACATGTTTTCGTGTCTGAAAACAGCAACAGAATATGCTTTATGTCACGTACAAAAAATAAATAGCTTGTTCACAGAAGCGGTTTGCAACTGACAGCTTGCCAGGCTAGACGATGACTGCTGAACCTCTTTGGAGTCCTGTCATACAGCCAGGCTGTACGGAAGTGCACAGTGCAGAGCACAGCAGTGCACACGTATGTTGAACTGCTTCAAATATGCAGGTGTGTGTAGGCAGATGACCACAAAGTAGAGATGTAACTGTAGAAGAAAAGCCTCCATTTAGGTTTTGGTTTAGTTTTGTTTGGTTGTTTTTTTGGGTTTAGTTGGTTTTTTTTTTCCCCTAAAGCAGAGTCCCAGCAGAAGTAGTATTTGGGAATGCTTAGCATACTTTCAGAAGTGATCACATGTTCCTAAGAGAGTATTCCCCATCTGCTCTAGGACAGATTTTAACTGCCAGCTGCAGAGTCCTTAAGTTTACGTTCTGAAGTTACCTTGCTGTACTTGCTATAAACATTGCTGCTACCTTACAACTCTTATTGTGATCAGCTCTTTAACCCACAGAGAAATAAGATTGCCTGGCTAGAGCATAAACTGGTTGGTTCTACCTCCACACTAGAGGTATGAATGATTAATAAAGCAGTGATTTGCATGAGATGGTATGTGGTCAGCTCATGCCACTGCTATAATCAAGAACATGATTCAGTACCCACCTAACACTGATAGAAAATTACTTTGATACTGCTGTGACCTGAAGATACAAAAAAAAAAAAGCTAGATATTCAGGATCCAATACATGCTACTGTGAAGGATGTACTGCTTTCTGAGTCAATAAGAAACCAACCAGCAGGTTACTGAAAGAAAACTTAATTTCACCCTTCACTTTTCCCTGACTGGTAATATCACAAAATCACATGTAAGTTTTCAGTTCATCTGTGCACAAAACAGAACTGATGATTAAACCACATGGCTATTTGTTTTGCAATAAAAATTCCCAAGATTAATTTTGGTCAAAACCAATGGCAGCTTAATTTAATTTTGTCTATTTTTTCTTTAAATTGCAACTTTGTGAAAACAGTCCTAGATAATGTTTGTCATACACACACACAGTTTTCCACACAGGCAATTAAGCAATCAATCCACCTAAATCTACATCTTTGGTGAATAAAATATTTGACTGAAAAGGCTTGAAAAACTCTAATGATCAACTTTACCCTCCTGGGGAGCTTGATTAAGGTTTACAAAAACTTTCCAAGAATCTTTTATTGCAGTTGTTGTATGAATGTAAGGATTTTTTTAATATTCAGGTTGTGACAAAATCTCCTATATTCCTGAAATATTGCAAAAATATTGGAATATTTTTCCAGCATTCCTGAAATTTTTGCCTCAGAGCATGAACTTTCCATGCTGTAATTTAATTAAGCCAAAATAGGAATGCTGTATGAAGAGTTAATGTTTTTAAACAAAGTCCAAAGTTTTAACAAATACAGTTTGCATAGTGTGAGAGAAGGGTCTTGTTTACCAGGAACAGAATCATATGGATATTACTGTCTGGTGGCTTACCACAATACTTCAAGGAAATTAATCTTTTTAAGGAAACAATCAAGGCAAAGTTTGAAGTTATATGTGTTTATATATCTGTAGACAAGAAATTTTTGTGGGGATAAGTATTACCACCAGTACTTTCTCATGCACCATTTTTTAAATTATTTCATGTTGGTTTTAGTGAGCTTTTACTGTCGAAAACCAGCTTTCATCACCAGACTGGGGTTCTCTGTTCAGCATTTTTAGAGCAGTCAGGGGTGAGGGTATGGAACTCCCATGCCCGCACTAATGAATTGCCATTTGCCTCTGCTCTGCTATCCATTACTCCCTATGCAGCAACAGATCATATACTGATAGTAAATCAGATCCAGTATGTTTTCCTAATTTTAGTTTTGGGCTAATCTGTCTAATGGTAAAAACATCTGGTCCAGTTTTGCTTTTATTCTGATCTATACAGCAGGAACTTGACCAGCAAGGGAACAGTGGAGTCACACAAGGTCAAGTTCTGTACCTGCATGAAGTTAATGCGGAATATACGTGAATAATAAGGAATTACTGTGCATTATGCATGATGGGTATCAGTGTGACTACCACAAAAATTTCAACAATAAAGTTGTAAAATTTATAATGGGAAATTACTTTTTGTTCTGTACTTAATCTGCTGAGATAACTGTGAAGAAACACAACTCTAGTCCCATGAAAAAAATACAAAAAATTAAATCCCTTACAGAATGTTTTAATTTCTGTTCTCACGTGAATTTTTCAGTACTTCAACTTTTTTTTAAAAGTATATTTCAGCATTTAGGAGAATTTTGATCAGCTTGATAGAAACTGTAGTTTTAAATTCTGTGGCTCTTTCTTTGATGTCAAAACAGCTAATTCACTTTGTTTCTTTTGTTTTATAAAACTGAGAGCATTTTAGGGTCATCTTGAGGCAACATGAGAGAATATAAAATAAAATTCTCATAGCCTGGAGGTATAAAAAAGCCTTTCCCAAATCATCAGTATGTTAGGGGATTTCTGCTCCCTAAAGTAACGTTACTGTTTATGCACTCCTGGCTTAAAGTTCTTATTTACTTGGCCTTAGGAAGAATGTGTAAACAGCAACATTGCTTTAGTCAGAAGGAATTAATTATTGAAATCAATTATTGTTTCTTTCAGACTACTGCAATCAGTCCACAATGACTTGGTGCAAAAAATAGTTGTCTCATTTGTGGTCTTTGTGAAGGAAAAATCAAATAAATCAAAAGAGTGAGTTTCTGGCACAAGATTTCTGCTTCCTTCTACCCTAATAGATTTTTTTGGCTTTTATTGTCCTTTATGCTGTGCTGGCAGGAGGAGATAGTCACATTGGCTTTAGGCAGAAAAAAAGTTCTCTTTGGCCATCTACATTTTAAAAGAGTCTATTTTTAACCTACAAAACCATATGAAACAAGATTTGCTTCTGCCTAGTATGACTTCAGCATTCAAAGGCTTGGAATCTGGAATAAAACACAGTTACAGTTGGGGTTGCATGCAAATGCAGTGGGAATAAGAGAGAAAGCTATAAGACAAGCAAGATTTCTCACACGACACAGGATGCCCCAGGCCAGGCATCCAACATCTGATTTATACCAGACCAGAACCTGGCCCTTTGTATCTTACTAAGGTCACTGTTTTTATTTTTTCTTTGTTGTTGTTGTTGTTGTTGTGATTAAAGGTATTTCTATCTTGTTTCTTTTGCAGAAAAAAAACCCTTCAAGTGAAAGAGAAAATTATTTTTCCAGCTGTATTTCCTAACATATTCACTGGGAAAACTATAAAGCAGCCATGATTTTCAAATTTTCTCTCTAATGTAGGTTATACTACTGTCTTTTTAGTTACCATCTTGCTTAGCTTTAAGCTCCCAAGAGTGGAATGCGTGCCTGTCTAATGTTATGCTTTAGTCCTTACACAAAACTTTTTCTGAATATCTAACTTTTCTGGGAAAGGTGACTCTACATTTAGAGGCTGTACCCAGAATGGGTATTTCCTGACACCTGAAGGCTAACTGTCTGTGAGCAACACATGGCTTCTTCAAACATGTGTCATAGAGGGCAACAGCCAGAACTTCCTGCAGATACCAAAATACCTCTGTGAGCAATATTGGTTTGGGGTTTTTAGATTCCCCCTAGAACCTGAACTTGCCACAAAGGACAAGAGGTAACAGCACACATGCTGCCTCCTTGTAAAATTCAGGGGAAGATCTGACCTCTCCTAACAGCTGCTCTTCCAATCTCAGGATGCTATGTGCTGATTTAAGTGCTTTGACTTATTAGACATGATGATGGAGGAAACCTCTTATACACACATACATGCTGACAACAATATGTATTTTTACTAATTATTTACAAAAGCTGTTATTCAATTTAACAGTATGGCCCAATGGGTCTGAAATCGCATAACTGACTGCCTCTCTTGAGAGGTCTAATACATAAAATTTATTTTTATTTATGGGCTCCTTGCTTCATGAACATATCAATATGTTGATATATAGGAATTGTGGATCATGTCCTTTGGTAGTTCAGATTGGCATAGCTCCACTGGAACCAGTGATTCTATATTAATTATGACTATAATTGCAATGGAAGGTACTGTACCCTGTACCTTAAATTGCAGCTTTGACAGCTGTTACCATACATCTGCGGCATGTTTTATAGATTACTTAAAGCTAGCCTAATCTGGCCACACCACTACTTCCTGCTAGGCACACTAACGGTGCTAACTTAAACAAATAAATACATTGCATTCAGCAGCTCTTGGCCTACAATAAGTGATGTACCATGTGGAAATGAAGATGCTGTTCACACACTTACAAAACAGGCTGAGTGTTAAGAATGCCAACAGTAGAAAGCAACATCTTAGAGTTAGACTGTGAGGTTCCTGAATCTGATGGTAGACCAAGTTCTACTTCACTCTATAGGAGCTAATGTCTGATTGAGAATATTTCCTATATAAATACAAAGTTGCAATTTAGTCTCTCCCTAAAATGTATGATCCTTTCCTGGGAAGATTAATGTTGGTACCTCTCCTAACTCTGAAACCAGAGTTATTGATGTTCTTAAAACATGATTTTTTTATTATATAAACCTAAATAGAGCTGACTAAAGTTGGAGAAGTTTCTATTTTCATTTACAGAAAATTTGATAGATGACAAAAGATTTAACTGCAAAATGAGAATTTATCTTCTTCAGCTGATAGAAAAGTATATTGGTTTTCTGACCAGTTGTGTCAAAAAACACTGGTTCTCAAATTGATGGTCATTTGTTGTTTTATGCAGTATGTGAAATATATTATTCATTTAACAATACAAGAGTCAGTTTAAAAATACAGTATTGACTGAGTCCTGCTGAGTGAAAAGCTGTCACATTCATGTATTCTCAAATAGTCTTACATATGACTTAGCAAAGAAAAGTGTGTATACTTTATGGATGTATATATTTGATTTTCTGGTGTGGGCTGCTGGCCCTGGTAGGGGACAGAATTATGGTCAGCCCTATAAAAGCATACAAATAACTGAAAACTCAAAATTATCCTACATAGAATACCTGACAAGATATAAAATTTTCAATTTTAATCTCTTACATGTAGTCTTTTGAAAGTGGAAAAGTATCACAAAAGGAAAGCAGTGCCAAAAAAAAATATATCACTGGCCTCTCCTAAAGAAAGCTTACAAATGTCAGGAGAAACTATGCTTTGAGGTAACAAAAGAGTGACCTAAACTGCACTCATAAAAGAAGGAAGGCAAGGAATAAAAAAAGAACACTGTTAATTCTTCATTTTTATTTATAATAATCTTCATGTCCTAACCTCATTTGCCCTGGCCTTCCTGCTTGCTTTCCTTTTATCTGCTTTCTACAGGGTTTTTTCAGTGACTCTGGGTGAAATTCCATTTCATTATGATTTCTATTTCATAATGATTTCTTTAAACCTTAAATACAGCAGCCTATAAAAAATTCTCAAATTCTATTTTGTTGTTTCTTAACAAAATTTTAAACTATTATTAAAAAAATATGATATCTTAAACCCGCTTTTATTTTTGCTAAATCTTGAGACCTTGTCTTGTAATAAATAAAAGGAAATAGCAATGCTTAAGAAGTAGTGTCTGGGAGTACATTCCAATCCAGAAAGCACACATTTTACCTGAAAGGAATGAATTTAAGTGCAAGGTCACTTTTTATTCTCTGTGTTGTCAGTGCTATGATTTTAAGTGCATATGTCACATCATAAATGGTCTTTGCCATTTGCGAACTAACTGTTCTCTAAAATCAATAAGCATGTGCAGCTACTTGCCATTAAAATAAATCAGTACCACCCTTCTGATTGACGTCACATCCAACTGCAAATATCAAGTAAGATGTCACCTGGTTTTCATTGTGTTTTCATTGTGTTTTACCTTTCAGAAGTAGATTTTGATCACTGAATTGTTGAAGCCTTCTTAATTATTTCTGATACTTTGAAGTGGAATTAAGATAACTTTGGGGGGAAAAAATAACTGTCCATTGTCCTGAAAGAGTAATAAGTCCTAGTATAAGATAAATGGTCTGCAATTACTGATGATTTTAAAATTAACATCACTAAAAAATATTATGTTATGAAGAAAGACTAGAGAAATACATTTGGATATTACTACATGTTGTTTAGATATTAACCAGTAGAAGTAGCTAATATCTTAGTGCTTCAGTTTTGAAGCTATGCAGGTCAGTTATGCCAAGGTATGACTTATTTTTAGTGGGATGAATTTGGAAAAATCTCATAAATGCATTTTCATGATTGTCTAATTGCTGTGTATATCAGACAAATGAGACAAATTCTGCTTCATTTATTTCATGATAAATGCAGAAAAAATTATTTCAGAGGAACTGATTTTCAACTCTAATGCCCAGAGAAGTTCTTCATTGCTTACATGAAAAAGAAAAGAACAAAGATACTAAAATTAGCATGTGGGACTTAATCCTCTCACTTTGACATAGGAAAATGTAAATTGTATATGACATAAAATAGACATAAGAAAACATGCCTTTCTTGAGGACAGCAGAAAGTGATAGGGCTGATACTCTTGCTAGGGCTAGTGTAGTGTATGGGATGATTGGGGTTCCAGTCTGGCAAACCCTTATGAAAAGAGATGTCCCTGCTTAGCCTTCCCCACCTCTTGGGTTGCACTAGCTAACTTTAGGATTTCTAACTGAATGAGGATTATGAAGGATTCCTGCTTTATCCTGTTTCTAGGTAGTCTTTTATCCTCAATGTTCATTAAATGATTTCCTCTACTGGACTGTATCAGATGTCATCCTCCAAACTGATGCCACTTTGCTTTGATTTGATGCCACATTCATAATAAGGCAAGATTTGCTGAAGATTTGCATTTCAGGTTTGAGGGTTTTTTTACTAAGCATGTTTTTTTAAGGACTTTATATTCTGGGTAAGAGTTGTATATGATTATTGTAATTTTTATTTGCAGCAAACTTGGTATTTAAATAATATGTCAGATATAATTAGAAATGTTTCCTCAGCAGCAAAAATACAATTAATCTATTATTTATTGTCTCCATCTCAATACGAGAAGATCTCAAATAAATTAATTTGAATAACAAATGGATTTGGGTTTCATTTAGCACTTCAGAGTAGTGTTTGGATCTCCTTTAATGACTCTTTGACTGACATTTCTACATCTACATTTCCCCAAATGCCAAAATGCTTTACTAACTTTACAGGTTAATTTACATTGCTCACTCTATACATTGGGCAGTCACCTGTATAATGTTGCATAAAGTCACCTCTGAAATAAAGCATCATTCAGAAAGTCCTCACTTATACCTCCAAACTAAAAATCAATCATATATCTCACAGAATCACTACTGGAGTCTTATATCACCTGAATGCAAATGTCCAGTGGGAATTTGGGTACAGAGAATCTTGTATAAATTGCCATGAGAATTTTTACTAACTTGTTACTTTGAGGCTCAAAAGAAGAACTGAAAATTCTGATGAGCAGAGCACAGCACCACATTGCAGTTTCTTTGCTTCATACACTACAGATACCATGAAGAAAGTATCATAAAGCCAAATCCCTAAAAAAACTGAGTGGTCATGTTAACTTGGGTTGTGAACTAGCTGAAAATTTGAAAGAAAATGAGTTAGAACTGTTATGTAACTGTAACATTTATGTTCTTCCAGCTTGACTTTTCATTTTGGAACCTTCTGAAAATACTCCACCAATAACAGAAATACATTCCAAAGCTTATACTTTGCAAATGCAGTTTTATGATGTTAAATAGTAGATGACAGCTTCGGGCTTTCTTTGAAGCTCATAGGAAATAGTTCCCTGAGTCATATAAATTATTCAGGAGATTTTAGCCTATTTCTTTAATGAGGTGTCCTCATAGAGCCTGAAGAGTGTTCAATATTTCAATGACAAAAATGCTCAATTTTTCTCTTAGCAGATATTTTTGGTAGTGGAAACATACTCCCATGATATCCAACAAGGCTTCACCTCGCTGTT
This sequence comes from Nymphicus hollandicus, assembly GCA_009823435.2. Classification (NCBI taxonomy): domain Eukaryota; kingdom Metazoa; phylum Chordata; class Aves; order Psittaciformes; family Cacatuidae; genus Nymphicus; species Nymphicus hollandicus. The sequence continues at coordinate 19,793 of WTXV02010465.1, forward strand.
GCACTACAAGTTAATCTTGACCAGCTCTTTGCCTTGCTCTTTCCCTTTACTCTGATTTTCCCGTAGGGATTTAATTTTATTCCAGCTAATCAAAATGAAACCAAACCTGAATTTTCTGTCTGAAATAGCACCATGGTTTATTAATCTCTTCAACTGAAGCTTTCTATGTAATTTTATAGCAAATAGTAGAGTTGCATCAAATATATTACTGTCTCTAGGGAAAATTTAGATAGATAAGACCTATTCCTTGGATGTGTTTCTCTTCAGAAACAAGGTGCAGGAAGAAATTCATTACTTGGGCTTTGTGGTGGGTCATATTGATGACTCCATTGAAGTCAAATCACCCAGTAAACTTTACAAGAGATTTCATTTCTAATGTAATTTTAAAGATTATTTCTCATTGAGCCATCTTTAAGACAGATTACCACTTGCCCAAAAGCTCAATTCGATATATTGTAATACAGTATATAGACTATCCTGCTTGAAAAATGGGTTTTTCCCTTAAAGCAGCACATAGAGAATCATGCAAAACCTCTCCAGTCCTGAGTGACTTTACTTCCAAGCTAAGTTTACATGCAGTAGTAATACAATATTTTGATTTGTAATTGCCACTATTAACCAGTCAGCATTAAAGAATGCGTATGTAGCATTTTAGGGCATATTAAATATTCTTTACATTTCATGTTTTTCACATTTTAAATTTTATTTGGTCTTGTTTAGTTTATTATCTATATTGTAATTTCTTTGCTTTCTCAATCACAATAGGTTCTCTGTTTTCTGTGTATTTTAATTTTCTCTGGTCTTGGTAAACAGTTTAAACTGCTTACAGTTTTCATTCTGGTTTGTGGTTTCTTGGGGTTTTTTATTTAGTTGATTGATTTTTTTTTACTATGTGTGCTTCTTCCTCAGATGCTTTGACTCACAATTAATTTATTAATTTACTTTTAATTAATTAGTTTCTCTCTTTAGAGAACAACTGTTTTGGAGGCATCCGAAGTAATATTAATGGTGGATTGCCCATTGTAATTAAAATCAATCTACAGTCTTTAATGCAGTAATTTCTATCTCAACTAGAAATACTAGATCAGTAAGTAGTCATGATTTAGTTCCTAAAATAAGAAAGAACTTTGTGCTCTTTCATTTCCATAGCTAGTACAGCAGTGGAAAGAATAAACTTTATTTTCAGCATTACAAGCCAAGGTTCTTGAGGCATTTATGACTAATCAGGATGTATTTCAAAGACAAAAACATAACAGAGTGAAAAAAGTGGTTGTGCAAAGGCTTGCTCTTGCTTCAATGAAAGGAATCCCTGAATCAGTGGTCATAGACCACTAGCATATACCAACAATTATGTGTATGATACCACAATCCAAAATTTTCTGAGGTTGTTCAAAATTTGTACGTATTTCACCAAAATAAGGATTTCAGATTTGTTTCCTTTTGTTTAGTATATTTTATTATAGCACACATTCTCTGAAAGAATTGCAGTTTAGTAAGTTAAGAGGGAGCTGGGACATTTTTTGGCTTGGTATATAAACCTTGCAAAGATATAGCCTCTTTCTATTTTCAGGTTGCCTGTTTCCACCTAATATACAAATTAAATAGCAAATGTTTGAATATTTTGAGTATAGTTTTGCTTTAATAAATGATAATAAACAGGTCTTCAGTCAGCACATTCATCTAACCGAAATGTAGTTTGATCTTCAAGATATTTTGGCAGACAATATATAATCCTTATATATCTCGAAAAATCGGGGATTGGATAGATTTAGATACCAGCCCCTTTCTAAAAATGGTTTTCTGGGCTGGTCTTAAAGCTGTCCTGAGCAACTTTCTCCAGTGTGTTATTCATTATCTATCACTAAAGTGGTTTTCAATCACTCCACTTGACAGGTTTAAGACTATTGGTCCTTGCTGTATCCTTGCTTACTAAAAAAAATAAAGTAAGAATTTCTTACAAACTTCTCTTTCTATTACAGTAAGCGGAACATCAGACACCAAAAATATTTCAGAATTCCAGCCAACTGAGCTACATTACTTCCTTATAGTGTGTTATGAGCAACTCTACAGACTTACAAAGATCCTTTTGATTCAAGTCTGCATAAATTAATGATATGCCAATTGCTAAAATATGCGTTGAATTCTATTGTGCTGGGTGCACTCTTTTTTTTTTCTGCTTTCAGCTTTATCGTGATTTCTTGACTTCACATTGCTGGGCTCAGGTTCTCAAAACTATTTGTGAAAATGTCTTCAATTGATTCTAGAATAAAAAGAGCCATAGAAGAGCAGACTAAAGACCCATTGTCGTGGTTTAAGCCCAACTGGTAACTCAGAACCACGCAGCCGCTCTCTCACTCCCCCCCACCTTCCTCCCCCCC
>WTXV02010469.1:0-13725 GCA_009823435.2 Nymphicus hollandicus
TTAAGATCATCCAGTTCCAACCCCCTGCCATGGGCAGGGATACCTCACACTAAACCATATCACCCAAGGCTCTGTCCGGCCTGGCCTTGAACGCCACCAGGGATGGAGCATTCACAACCTCGCTGGGCAACGCATTCCAACGCCTCACCACCCTCACAGTAAAGAACTTCCTCCTTATATCCAATCTAAACTTCCCCTGTTCAAGTTTAAGCCCGTTACCCCTTGTCCTATTACTACAGTCCCTACTGAAAATTCCCTCCCTAGCATCCTTATAAGCCCCCTTCAGATACTGGAAGGCTGCTATGAGGTCTCCATGCAGCCTTCTCTTCTCCAGGCTGAACAGCACCAATTTTACCATAGATTACTTAAAGTATTTTAGGAAGTCTTAACAAGGACAAATAGCTCAAAGAGGAAACTGATTAAATACAAAGATGTGTCTTTTATTTCTAATTTAGCAGTAAGTGTAATCAGTCATTACTATAAACTGCCAAGGCCAATGGTGTCATCTCTATTGCCCAGTGTTTTCAGAACAAGACTATGGGTGGTTGAATAAGCATAATCAGATAAAAAAATTTGGTCTATATAGACGATTAAATAATATTAAATTCTACAACTGGGTTTACAGAGGAGGGCAGACCAGGCGCCTTATTTCTGTCCTCATAGTCCACAGAGCCCTACATATAGCGTTGACGTGTACTGACACTGTATGGAAGACTTGCTGTGAATCGTAATGTTACTATAGTTGAATTCAGTGGTTTAAGTTGAGTTAGAATGAGTGTTTATTCTATAATCAGAGAGTACCTATTGTCCCTCTGCCCCTCATTTGTTAACACAGTCTTCAAACAAATTATTTTTTTAATTTCATTAAAGGTACAAATAAATCATACAGCTCTACCTGAATCAAGACTAGTTTCCTTATGCCCCAAAAATATAAAAATATTTACAAAAAAACCCAAACCTTTTTAAATTTAAAACCATATTTTTTAAAACTTATAAATGACCAATATGTACAGTATCTTCTCTTGGGTTTACACTGTTGAAAAACATACCAGAAATCTGAGGGTATTTTAAGCACAAACTCCATTTTACACATATCAAAGTCAAGGTAAGCTCTCTACAGTAGTAACTCTGCTAATTTTTTTTCACAGAAATTGGAAATGTGTCAAGGAGGAGAAACAGAGAATCAGAATATCATAATGACAATGTTCTGAAAACCGAGATGTTTAAATATATTTTGATGAAGACAGGATTAACCATGTGTTTCTTGAACCCTGAATAAGAACCCGTATCAGTTCTAATAATGCCAAGGGCTTTGTAACAAATGTTTTTTAAGAGTTATGGTCCTAGAAACAGGCCTAAGAATTACAGATAAAAATATTAAGTGACATCTTTAGTTTTCAACTGCCTAAAGTGATATTTTGGCAAATGTGTTACCTAGTCATTTAAAAATCAGTCACTTAAGTTATTGTTCTCACCATAATAATATCTAAGTAATTAATTCTAAAATAGAATGTCACTGGAATCCATAATATATTGCTATACTATAATCTAAAAGTGTAAGCAATAGTTAAAATACTTAAATGGATACATTAACTTTAGAATCAAAAGAATAACCATCTCAGAAATTTTATTTATGTTATAAACTCAAGTTACATTCTATTAGTAATAAATTTTCATAGTCCATGGCTTATCTATGGGACAATAAAATGGTGCACGGAAACGATCTTTCTGAAAGTTACTATGAGCAATAAATATAATTTGTCTGAGAAAATCTGAGCATAGTTAGATAAGAGGAAGGACAAGATCAGTGAAGGAACTTCTACAGAAAAACAAGACTAAAGAGTAGGCCATTTTTCAATTAAACCAGAGGATCAGAATCCCAGTTGGAAAAGGTACCACTAATTGGAAAGACTCTGGAAAAGTGAGGATGAAAAGCTTTGTGACCTAGAAGTGATGATCCATACTGAAAGATAAAAATATCTCTTTCCATAAGAAGTGCAAGAAACGGCCCATTTAAGGTATGCATCTGTCATGCAGGAAAGTTCTCTTTTATTGCAAATAGTTCTTTAATCTAGAAGATAAAAAGGTCCAAAAGAACCCAGAGGTTGAAAGGCTCAGACTACAAAGAAGATGCAGTTTTTTAAACAATCAGTACAATTAACTATTAAAAAATACCTTCTCATGAGTTGTAAAGGATTCTATATAATTTGAAAGCTTTCAGAAAATAGGTTACACCTCAAAAGTTTGCAAGAATCACATGAGATTCTTCCTTTTGCTTCTAAATGCTACAGACATGAGTCCATCTGATTCCTTTTTTTCACTTTTATTCTTTAGTAACACAAAATTTTCCTCTAAAAATCCTCTGATCAGGTTAATCTTTTAGGAATGTCCTTTAAATCTTCATTTTTCCATCCATTTGCAAATATGAAATGAAAATATTTTTTAAGATCATTCACAAGGAGAGATTCAAGATCCTTTAAGACAAAAGGCTTAGTATTGATATAAATATTAAATATTAACCATGGTGGTGAAAAGTGACTGGACAAACTTGCATGTCAGTCAGGACAACTCTTCAAAACTATGTTTAGATGCTAAAATCAGTGATAAGGCCTCATCTGTATTTTATGAATATCCAGATTTCTGCAACACAGGAGTTCTAATTTGAAATGATTTAGGGAAATCATCACCCTAAAATGTGGTCTATGGATGTGGGTCTTTTGAAAACTGACCCAAAGGATCAGCAGTGGAAAAATGAGAAATCCAATTTTAATGTACACTTTCTGCTCCAGCCCCTGGGGAGCTGGAGTACTTGGTAGAGAATAAAAAAAACAAAGAACCAAGACTCTGAAAGCAAAGCTCCTTTCCTTTGTACACATAAATATGGATTGAAGTCTCAGAATATATATGCCTTTAAAAAGAATAAATATATTTTCTTCTTTGTGTCTCACTTGTAAAACAGGTTTGCCCATACTTATCTACAGGAAGGCATTGATTCACTTGAGGCTTTGAAATATTTAGGAATCTTCAGAATATTCTACTCATGGATGAATGAGTTAATTCTCTTTTAAAATTACCACATCAGAGGCAATATCTCATTACAAAAAAAAAAGTCACTGTAATGCCACCATAATCTCTTTAAGGGATATTTCTTAATCTTGCCCTGATCTTGCAAAATCAGCCATACATAAAAATGAACAGGCACACGTGTAATACCACCAATTAACAGAGAACATCTTTTCCAAAAGGAGAATGTTACCTGCTCATAATTCTTATCGTAATGCAACTTTATTTGAATTGTTCTAACCATGTATTACAACGCTTAAATTGCAGGCCAGAATGTTCTTCAATCTGGTATTTCTCTGAACAGTAGTGACTGTAATAAGCGATAATCTCTAATATGTTACTCACGCTGAGTACAATTTGATTACATCCTTAAACTGTACAAGGCTGTATGTTGGAGGTGTTTGCCACTACAGAACTGCACCCAACTGTATTTTACATAGCATAGAACAGAGAATTTGTCATTATGTAAAACTGAAGGCATCAATAAACCGCTTGGTTGAGCGATTGCCTTGATGATAACAAAAGAGAATCAGAACCTGGGTTCAAAAACTTACAGAAGCATTTAATTTAAACTTGTATTAGTTCACTGATCTCTGAAATAAATTATCCTGTGTGAGTAGATGAGAGCAGTTCTCATAAGCATCACTGGTCTGCTTTAGCTTGACTTTGTTTCTATCTAGACAAGCTTTCCAAGTCAATATTCACCAAAGAGCTATGGGCATTAAGGAGCTCAGTACTGCAGTGCCTGAGATGTTAGGAACTCAGCTCCGGCATAAGAATTGTAAGGTTGAGGTCTATTTTTAATGTACCTTCTTAGGCTCCCTATCACATTTTGCAAGAACCAGTATTCAGGTGTTTGGAGGGGAACCTTAGACTACCAAGAATGAAAGCCAAAAGGAAGGGTTTCACTGTTAGAAAATTGGACTGAAGCACTTGAAAGCTGCTGTTAAACATGGAGCCTGCAGCTGTATCTTGTATTGGAACCTCTTTTTACTGATGTTATCCTTTCTTTCATCCTGAAGGACTCCCCTGCATAAGGGGGGCAGTGGTAAGGGGAAGTTCCTACTCAGAAAAAGTATCCATTTAGAAACTTCTATTTAATGTTACTGCATTTAATTTCTTATATCAATAAACATGCTTCCACATTTTTCAGTCTTGTCATCTTAGTAACAGTCAGTTTCAAACAGAATGCCCTAATGTACAAAAAATATGCTGCATTACACTAAGTCATGGCTTGAGTCAGCAGGTAGTAGTATGCTAATACAATATCACCATTGATTTTCTAAGCTATTCTAGTACAATACATTTAGTACACACACAGCTATTGTCAATATATGCCAAATTGGCAACATTGCACCAGTTTGATCCAGAAAAATGAACAAATTATTAAATGACTGGAATATGCAATATTCTATGCTTAGGCTTTATAGAATTTAATTAAATGATTTCACAGCAACTTTCTGTGACCATATATCCTGGTTTCAGCTAGAATGGAGTTGGTTTTCTCCTTAGTGGCTGCTGCAATGCTGTGTTTTGAATTTGGTGATAGCTTCCCATGATCTGTTGTGGGCTGGGAGTGTACAACAGGTTGAGAGGGGGACACAGCCGGAGCAGCTGACCCCAAATGACCGGGGGGATATTCCACACTATATGATGTCATGCTTACCACATAAAGCTGGGGGAAGAGGAATGAGGGGGATGACATTCAGAGTGACTATGTTTTTCTTCCCAACTGGTCATTATGCATAATGGAACCCCACTTTCCTGGGAGATGTGTGAACAGCTGCCTGCCCATGGGAAGTGGTGAATGAAGCCCTTGTTTTGTTTTGCTTGTGTGAGCAGCTTCTGCTTTAGATATTGAACTGTCTTTATCTCAACCCATGAGTTTTCTCACTTTTACTCTTCAGATTATCTCCCCCATCCTATCAGGGGGAAGTGAGCAAGTGGCTGTGTGGGGCTTAGTTGCCAGCTGGGGTTAAACTACAAGAGTCCTTTCTGGCATTCAAAGCAGGGTTCAAAGCATTCCAGATGAAGAGAGGTTTGACTGGAATGCACTAGATCTAATTTATAGCCATTATTGGGGTCTAACTATTAATTGTCAGGCTGCTGTGTTTGTCATGGGGTTTGCTTGCTGTGCTGTATATAAGTCAAGTGATTGTTAGTGGCTGCTTTCTGCTTTCACTGCTCGCTGTACTGCTGTGCTGCTCATCATCTGACTGCTGTGCCTGGGAACATTTTGGTAACTGCAATGTCAATGCTGTTATCAGGGTTTCATTGCTGTGTGAGGCTGTGCTGTACAGGCTGGATCTCCAGTGTGAACTCGAGTCAAAGGGACTGTGACCTGGGGATGAGTCCATGTGGCAGCAGGACACCCCGAAGCATCTGTAGCCCATGTCAGAGGAGGTAGATCTTGAAGTTTCTGGTGTCTGCATAGTTGTTTCTCTCACACATTCTTACTCCTCTATCTCAGCAGTTGATGCACAGTATTCCTTAACTGTGTTATCCCACTGGCACTCATGGTCTCAGCCTTGGCCAGCAGTGGGCCTATCTTGGAGCTGGCTGGAACAGGCTCTATCTGACATGGGTGTAGATTTTGACATCATCTCTCAGGAGCCACCCCTGCATCCCTGCTACCAAAACTTTGCCGCATAAACCCAAAATAACTACTTGTGAAAGCTAACACCCTAAAGGCTAACACAGTCAAAGGACTGATTACAACACAAAACTCAAATCAACATGCAAGTGACATCACCCACTCAGGTAAAACAATTTAATGATTGAAGTCCTCAGTCTGGAGTAAAAAAGCTTTGGTTTCATGTTCTTCTCTGTCTGCGGAGACCCAGACATAACCTGAAGAGACCCAGATATAACCCTTTGCAGCTTAATGGTACTGTAAAGCTCATCATCAAATTGTTGCCTGAATAGAGCTGTGTCCATGTCTGCTACTGAAGTGTAACTCCAAGAAACAAACAGTGTAAGAATTGTGGGCAGAAGAAAGAGCATGAAGTGTGCGAGGGGACAGGAGAACCTTTACACTGAATCAGACCAAAGGATAAGCCAACACCATGGCTAGTGGTATACACTTAGAGTGGTATACGCTTACTGAATATAAAAATCAGTCGTGTACAGGGTGATTCTAGATGCTGTCTTCCTTCTTACTCACCACCAGTACCGTCTGTTATTCCCTTATCCAAGACTTTGCCAGTTTGGGCATGTTCAGAACTCTACCTGATCAGTCACACAATTCAATTATTTTGTGAAAAATAAATTGAAAAAGACCCCAAAACCCAAAACAACCAAAACAGCAACAAAAAAAACCCAAACCACCAAAATGCTTCCTGATACTTTAGCTGCATGGCTTCTAGTATTGTATGCTATGAAACATAACTCCTTCACATTATTCCTGATTTTATGCATCTCAAAAATGAAGATTTCTAGCTTTTTTTTTCAGCAGAATCTGTTCCTTTTTGTATTTTCTTTTTGGCTGTGCATTTATTTTGTCTACTTTGTCATTTGCCCTGCCTTGGCATGGGGGTTGCACTAGCTGATCTCCAGAGGTCTCTTCCAACCCTAATGCTCCTGTGATTCTGTGATTTTGGAGATAAGACAATGAAAACAAGACACAGGTTTAATGATACAATGTCTGAGTCAGTGCATTTATTTAGTTTTACTACTATAATACATTAAAACAAATAAAATTAAAAATCCCAGTAATATTTACTCAGAGCTATTAGTTACATAGGTAGACTTAGGCTTAATTTTCCCATATGCAGTGAGATGTTTCGCAGAGCAGAGAAAGGATTCTATGGTTTGATCCCAGTTTATAAGATTATCTTTTTGCCCAGTGACTGTTTGGTATAAAACACATCAAAATAAGAATGCAGAAAGCTTCATTTGGTCTAAAGAAGGGAGGCTTCAAGATACATCTCCTTTTAAACTGCCAAGTTTTCCTTTTCAAATTATGGCTATTGTGAATGCCTCCTTGAAGTAATTAATGTTCTCCACATATTGTGTATACAAGCCAGGCTTCTTCAGGAGACAATATTCCAGGTTTTTTTGAGCTAAGAATAATAGGAATTATCACACTTTCATCTAACTGTATTTTTTCCCCAAAGTCACACAAGAAGTAGGAGAACAACTCAAATGCAGAATATATGGGAGAACTGAACACAAGGTTATATAGGAATGTGTAAAAAGCAGTGCAAAATGCATCTCCAGTCAGGTAGCACAAAATTGAACTTCCTGGTACTTTTGACCATGTGTTGATTTAGCAATTTTTGAAGTTAAACCTTATAGGAGAATTCATTAATTTCTATAATGTAAATTATTTCCTCAGAAGTGTATTTCCCATAAGTGAGATGGTTTTGCTGTGGCCATGAATAAATCAGCAGTGAAATAATCTTTATAGGCAGTGCTAAAAAAAACCTGACTCAGGGGGGAAATTTGAACATAAATAACAGAGAAAAGTTTACAGAAAAAACCCCACACAAACTCATTAAAAATACATTTATATTATGGAAAAAAAAAAGAACAATCTGCCTAAGCCTAAACTTGCAGATCTGACATTCACTGTATTGATCAAACTCCTGTTTTGTCAGGGAAATGTTTGATAATATTATTTTGACATAAATTCAACAACCAACAGGGCACAGGGAGATCTTTAAGGTCTAACATGCAGTTTTGAGGCTTTAGTCAAGAAAAGAATTATGACCAACATTTTCTTGAGTGACTAATGACTTGAGCTGCGTTATTCCCTGTGTGCTTATCTAGAGACACCTTGAAGGGAAACACTGGATGAGAGGAAACAGCATTTTCTGAAAATACTCTTTTCAGGGTGCTACAAAAGTGGCAGCACAAATCAGGACAGCTCAGGTCACTTTTCAGAATCTGTCTGTGCATTCTGTATTTATACAGTTATCTTTATGTGTGCGTTTGTACAGGAGAAGACAAACAGATTGTGTTGCTGCTCCTTTGCCTTATATGAGCTTTTAAGGTTATGAGCATGCTTCTGTGGAAAAAAGAAAACCAACATAAGCCCCCCAAAACACCAGAAAACAAACAAATACCCCCAAAACAAAACACATCACACTGACAAATAAAAACCAGACAAAAAACCTTTTTCTTCCTCAAAGATACTCAACTATGCAGCTCCTGTTAGGTACATGCCAAGAAGGTCTGTTTATCTGATGGCTCTCAAGAGCACAGAACTGATTCTTTAAGCTCCTGTGGTCACTCTACACATGGTGCAGTTCAAAGCTTTTAGTATTGTATTTGTGCTCAGGAAAGCTGCTTGGACAAGGAGCAGTAGAACTGACAGTACTTCAATATTTGCATCCCTCTCTTCCCCAAATTGGTCTTATTTCATCTTTCAGTCAAAAAGGGCAATAGTTAACATTAAGTGCAAGTATTTTGGAGCAGAGTTTACCCAATGGTGACTATCATCGCCTTCCTTCATCAGCTAGAGTCCTACTATATATATTTTTGTTTGTGTACCCAAAACTGAGTTGTTTCAGGGTAAGCAACGTATTCTTACAGTAACTAACATGGTGGAACCTTACTATCTGATCCTATAACTTTATCTACACTTGTAGAAATAAAACACAAACAAATATAAAGGTATGTGGGACATGACTGAAAATACTTTGTTATTAAGACAGCTCAGCACTTCTTTTTATAAGAACCCGGTTTTAATAGGTTATAACTACTTTACCTTTTAAGTGTTTGACAAAGTCAAAGCTGTTGGCTTTATTTTTGCTTGTTTTCTTTTGCATGCAGGAGTATTTCATGGAGGTTCAGAATTTTCTGGGGCTTGCTCAAGCATTTGACACTATTTGCCAGTGACTGAACACTACACCACTTGCGTCCTTGTGGAATGGCTGAACTCACACTTTCCTTATAATGGCTTCCCATTAGTCCTCACCCTTGCCATCCCACACTCTAGCTACATGATGTTCTCTCAATGTCCTGCAGTATTTTAAGCGAGCATTGTCCACCCCTGTGCACTGAATAAGGGATGAATCTTTAAGAGAAAAATATCATTGTTGTACAAGTATGACTAGAGAAAAGAAAGCAGAATTAGTTAGCCAAGCAACCTTATTCCTGGAATCTCCTAACTTCTGAGATCTTGGATTGTCAATCCTAGTACTATTTCTGCAGCTTTTGTGTGCAGCCAATTTTGTATATGTCTGATTCTGATTCAACAATACCTCAGGCTACAAAATAAAGTGAGGTGCAGGTCAATCAACTGCTTATATTTCACCTGAATGAAACTACGTTATTTTCCAATAATAGAGGCTGAATACAAGATGTGATTATGTTTTCACATCATGTATATGTGTACTGAGCATATCTGACTTTGTAACACCTAAAGCAAAATAATATGAGTTGAGAATGATTTTTACATTATATATGGCTGTTATAAAGTTCAATTTATTTATGTTTGGTGTTAATTATGAAATGGTACATAGTCACATTAATTTTAATTAGCAGAATCCCTGCAGTCATCAGCTTTTCAGTCATTACTTCATTTTTGCAGTAAAAATGTCTATTAAATGTGGTTTCTGATAGGCATACATAAAGAAACCATAAAGGGTGTGGGAGACAAATCAATGAAATAAATATTTACAAAGGATTAAGGTCTGTAAATTATGTATCTTCCAAAGAACATGACTTTCCTGTCAAACATCCTATTGATCTTAGGCTCCTTAACTCTTCTTTCTCCCTGGTGAATATATTCTAATGAGAAATAGAGTATCACTAAGTTTCAGCAATATCTTAGCTCTCAGACTGCAATCTTCATTGGTTCTGTAAGGATACCAGGGAGAACTTGGAAACTTGCAAAAAAGGCAGAACTGACAATGTATCTTCTACTATTCCGAATAGTTCAAGAGCAGCCAGTAAGACCTAATTCTCCTGTGTCAAACTTTGGAAATAGTAATTCCTCTCCTTATTACTGTCACCTTCCCCTCTAAAGTTTCATCACTAGCCTACAGCTCTGCTTCCTGAATTTCGTGGTAGCCTGAAAAACACTTGGAAAAGTCAGCTAAAACACTTGGAAATGAGCCTTGGACTGCATGGATACGGAAGCTGGGTTTGCTCATTTTCAGTTACTGTGAAATTCACACTCTCTAAGTGAGAAGTCTAAGCTCTCTACAGTCAATGGACACAACTGCATGTTTCCAAAGGGAGAGCCACAGCATTCAGTTCAGGCAGTGATTAAAGTAAACAAGGCCTGCACAATGCAGTTCTGCAAGGTGCCAAAATCCATGCGTGAACACTTTGTGTTTCCATTCATGCCATACTTTCTGCCAGTGAGATTCCAGAAGTGAATCAACAAATCCCTGTGATCAGTGGTATTTAAAAATATCTCTGGTATCCTTCATTTGAAGCTCGACTTGCTTGGTCATTTCACCAGCAGCTAGTCTATATATCTATAGGAAAACTGAGTGCTGATTTATATTCTTTGCATTCCAAAATGAGGAAAAAGTGGCTAACAAGCTGTAGCATTTTGTGCAAAGTCATATTTAGATTTTTGCTTATTCTGTGATGGAAACTAGAAATACTCTTCTTGTTCCCAGCCACTGCACAGTGTTCCTTTGCTCTTTCAATATTGAAGTTGATATGAGCTGCTTTTTATGTCTCCTTGTAAAGAAGCAGGGTAACTTCACTGGTCACATAAAGATCCACAGGGACTATAGGTAAAGTGGCAATCAGTTCTTCAAATTCAGATTTCTCTATGAAGTTATGAGCCCAGCAGAGAAGTAAAGTGGGCATGATTGTTCACCCATCACTTGCCCCAAAGCATATAGACTACTCCCAGTCACACAGGTAATTCCAGCCCCTAAAACTCTTTAGCATACCTTCAACCATTGAGACCACACATGTTCAGCACATCCAAAAAATGTCACCTCTTTATCTATAGTAGGGCATTGACATTTGTGTTTCCATTTCTGAGAAAATTTCAGTCTAGCCAATGTATTGTTCTCCAGTTCTGGAGACATTGAAAAATCCTTTTGCTCTAACTATAAAAAACTGCAGAATATGAGAAAGGAGAAAGTTCCTTTCTTTGTGAAAGCAGCCTCTCTCCATGACGAGGTTATAGATATCCCCTTCTCAATGGATCTGCATAGGCTCACTTTTCTCTTTGGCAGTATACGATTCAGAAGGTCATGACCCCTGGACAGAACTTTAATCGAGCTGTGAACACGTACTGACAAAAGAACATAATCCTCTTTCTACTTAAGCTCACAGCAAAAATGTGGTCCTTTTCATGGCTCAGTAGCTAATTAATAGCAGAATATGTTTAAATACAATAAATTGTTGCACGTGCCTTGGAATTCAATGGAACCTAATAAGCAAAATGAGGCTCTTTTATGTAAACTAATCACTTATGGTTAAGCTCTCTTTGTAATATCTTCACTGCATTATTCCACTGACAATAAATTGCTCCTTTCAGTGTAGGCAATATTTCTCAGCTCTCACACACTGTAAATCATATTTTCTTCTCAATCTGCCAGTTTTATTTTGAACAATTGTGCTGAAATGTGCACCACAATTCACATTCCATATATTAACTTCCCAGCAACTGCTGCTTTAACCATACCATTCCTACCTTCCAGTTTCAGCTTCATATTTATGTACTTTGCCAGCTGGGAAAACAAATACCTTGAATCACTTACTTCCACACCAAAACCAGAAGAATATTACATTGGATAAGGCTGTCAGTAGCACCTTGGGATTTTTGACATGATTTCTATTGATCAACACCAGAACAGTTGTTAATGATTTTCGTAACTAATAATAGATCTTATTTCTGAGGCCTAAGGAAATGTCTTTACATATTATTAGACAGTGTTTACTTTGAAGTACAGCAATTGCTGCAAAGAACAGCCTGTTAGATACCAAATTGCTTTTATTGGTTTATGGTGGAATGTTCTTGTTTCTTATTTGCATTTCTCAGCTGATTAGAATTGTGTATAGTTTGATATTGACCTGAACAAAATCCAGAAAATTAACTAGATTTACAGAAAAGAAGTTCCATTTAAGGACCTTAGCAGACTTTAGGGATGACTAGGAAAAAAAAGAAAGTAAATAACTCTACCTCATAGTTGTACAGAATTACATTTCAGAAGTCTGCAACTCCCTTTGACATGCATGAAAAATATGACTAGGCCCTCAAAACTAAGGAGCAGCCATGCTTACAGGAATTATAGATGAGAAGACAAAGAACTGTTTCTTAAAGGTCTGCTGGATGGGCATATTTAGTGATCTGATATGTTTTTAACACCTCTATTTGGACAGAGATGCAAAACTGGTATAAAGAGCTGTAGATTAAAGTCACATTAGATTGTATTGCTTTAGTTGAAATGCTGCCTCTTTGAAGAATTTTTCTTCTTTTGACTATATATCAAACACTGATTTATTGTTTACAAGTTTACTATTGAAACACCATATCTTCGGTCATGAAACTGATGAATGATAAAACACTGACGTGATTCCTTTCAAAGAACGCATATATTAAAAACATACATGCAACATCACTAATGGAATTCCCTGCCCCAGCAAATCCTTCTAGAAATATCAGACAGTTTAAGTCAAGTCCAACATCAACAAAATTTCTGCCTGATGAGGTATGAATATTCAAAGATTTTATTCTTTCATCTGCACAGAAAGAAACCTATTCTCTATTTAAGCCTTAAAAGTGATGATGAACGGACAGCTTCCCATAAATATTTACTTCCATTGTTGTATTTTATTTCCAGTGTGAATGTTTGGAGTTCTAGCTCTAACTTCCAGTCACTGGAATTGAGAGACTGCTCAAGTCACCTCTAAACTCTCATGAATAACAGTAGAATACTAAAATATCCTGAACTGGAAGGGATCCAAGAGGATCATGGAGTCCAACCCCTGACTCTACACAGTCCAATCTAAAAGCTAAACCATGTATCTAAGAGCATTATCCAAATGCTTCTAGAACACCAGGCTTGAGGTCATGACTTCTTCCCTGGAAAGCTTATTCCAATACTTGACTACCTTCTCAGTGAAGAAATTTTTCCTAGTGGAAAAAGTGGCCCATCTTTTTTATTCTCTCTTGTCAGGTGCTTATATACACTGACAAGATCTCTCCCGAGCCTTCAAAGTAAATAATCCCAGATCACTCAGCCTCCTTTTTTAATGTAGATGTTCCAATCCCTTAACCATCATAGAGACCCTAATGATGTCAAGTAACCAGATAACAGCTTCTGGCTTTATGCAGGACCAGACACAAGTTTGTGTGCAGTCATGTCTCTGGTCCACTCTGTTCCTCTCAACAGCAACAGTGTCAGCTCTGGAGTCAGCGCAGATACATGAGGAGCTATTTGACTGTCTGCAGAAGTAGATTTCTAGCTCCACTGGAAGAAAAAGTGATCATTTAGGAAATGGTTTGTATGTTCAGAAGTAATACAATGCTATTTGGCATGGTGGGTTGACACTGGCTGGCAGAGGGTTGACCCCACTCAGTCACTTGCTTACTATCCCCCAGGGGAATGGGGGAGAGAATGGGAAGGGGAAAGGCAAAGAAAACTCATGGGATGAGATAAAAACAGTTAAATAAGCAAAGAGGAAGGAAGGAAGGAAGGAAGGAAGGAAGGAAGGAAGGAAGGAAGGAAGGAAGGAAGGAAG
>WTXV02010472.1:0-17089 GCA_009823435.2 Nymphicus hollandicus
GTCCCTCTGGATGGCATTCCTTCCCTCCAGCATATCCACCGAACCACACAGCTTGGTGTCATCAGCAAACTTGCTGAAGGCGCATTCAATCCCACTGCCCATGTCACCGACAAAGATGTTGAACAAGACCAGTCCCAACACTGATCCTTGAGGGACACCACTCGTTTCTGGTCTCCAGCTGGACACTGAGCCATTGTGGACCACTGAGTGGTCCATCTATCAAATTGATGTCTCTCCAAATCTATGCAGCCTTTCAGATCTGTCTTGGTTTTGCAGTGCTAACAGTGCAAAATATTTGTTTTAGCCAATAAAATAAGCAGTTGTTTGTCAAGTGCATATGGGAATTAGATCAGTTGGGTAAGAATATGGTATTTTTCATAATGAGTTCTCAAGCTGTAGCTGCACTTTAAAGTTTTCAGTGTGGTGACACAGCTAGTTTGACAGCATCACCACTTTAAGTCTTTTAACATGACTGCAGGTTACATTAACACACACAGCTTTGCCATAAAAGAGGGATCACATTCGAACCCTGAGGTAATAAACTAAGCTCTCCAACAGACATTGTCAGCAGCTAACCACCCACCCTCTTGCCTGGGGTAAGCATTTCTAGCCACTGAACTTCAACCCACCTTCTCCTTAATTAAGAAAACAATACATTGCAAAAGAGGGACTGTTTTGCATGCTAATGACGTGTTTGTATTTAGATTTTTAAATTTACAAATTTGTCTTTGCAACCATAAGATATGCAGAAAAAGAAAACAAGCACTCTGGAATTTCAGAAGCATGGTTCAGCATATTTTGACATAGAACAAGTACGTAGCATGACATGCTTTAATTTAATCTTTTTAGCCTTAGATTTTTCTGGATTTATTTTTCAGAGTGAAGAGTAGATGTTTGTTTCTGCCTGGCATAAGCAGATGTTCACATGTGTACTTCTCTATAGTAGTTTTTGAATGTAATAATTCATTGAAAAATGCAGTTTAAGTCAATATGTTTTCAAGGATTCATCAAGAGCACAAGCCTTTTAGATGTCTGTCCATTAAATATCCAGTTCATACTTGTTTATGGATAACAGTGTAAGATTTACATAAAGCAGCATAAACATTGCAGCAAGGCATTTAATAATAATTTTTCTTTTGTTAGTAAAGTAGTGTGAATTTTATTTCAGAGGGGACTGAATCTTTATGCATGCTTAAAATCACTGGATCTGTCTACAGGGTGCCAAGAATATATCCATTAGAATCAGGGAATCAGTCCTGTTACTAGAAGTAATGCATTGCAGGTGAAAGAAGAACTGGGCATATGGTGACTATGCAAAGCTGTAGTGAGGAACCACAGTGAGTGTAGTACTTTTGTGTTGCTACTGCTTAAACCCTGCTTGATTCTGAATACAGCAAGAATATTCACCCATTTAGGTCAATAAATCTGAGGAAATGTTCAGTACTAAGCAAAGTCTTTGTAGTCTTTTGCAGTGGAACACTGGGTCTTTGTAGGCACCAACAAATTAGCTGTTTTCTTTCCTGAAGCTATTGTACTTGACTTTTGGGGGTTAACAAGAATGTAACTGAGGAATAATGCAGAGAAAAAATTGAAAGATTCCTAAAGATT
Source organism: Nymphicus hollandicus (assembly GCA_009823435.2). Taxonomy (NCBI): domain Eukaryota; kingdom Metazoa; phylum Chordata; class Aves; order Psittaciformes; family Cacatuidae; genus Nymphicus; species Nymphicus hollandicus. The sequence continues at coordinate 1,609 of WTXV02010472.1, forward strand.
GCTAAGTCCAACTATCATCTCAAGTTGGGCAGTGCTGTGCTGTATCTAATTACGTTTCTCCAGCTTATTTTGGACTGCTGCTCTACTCAGGAATGTAATTTTAAAACTCTCAGACAATTTATTCCATTTCCCATTCTTCCTTATGAAAGCTATATGTGTGTATATATTATAGATATGTGAGAATTCTAATCTAATTTCCTTTCTTTAAATGAACACCCTTATGTTTTCTTCTATCCCTAGTGGCATGAAGAAAGCATCTACTCTATTCTCTTCATCTATGGAAAGTACCAGTATTCCATGTCTATCCCTTAATGTTTTTTCATCCTGTCTGATAGAAGCTTGGCTCTTTTATCAGTAACTGCTTAGAATACTGATCTCTGCTTAGGCTCTTCTCTTATTCAAGCACCGCTCTTTTTGTTATTGGAAAGATATACTTTATAAATAGACTTTCTTTTTAACATGGACTGAATACTGCCCAAGAAAATTCTATGAAATTATCACCTCATAACTAATTTTTGGTTTTATTTTAAAAGAATGTATAACCTCATAGTGTAGCAAATATGATGTCATTGCTAGTAACAGAACATGGGGTGTGCATTAAGCTCACAGTACATGCTTTGGTACTTGTTGGATTATATTTGGACTTCTTTTGGTCTTTCTGGAGCTTTGGTTTAGCTTGTGTAACTAAAAACAGCTATCTAATGACCAGGGCACTGTTACCTCCTATGTTCAAGCTTTTCTACAACTCTACGGTGTATGTGTGTTATAAACATACACAAGCATGCATATTTATATTCACATAACTAATAGGTTGTAATAATAAGTAGTTAGTCTGTGTAAATGAGCTATTCATGATCCCAGAATGAAATGTTGCGTAAAGTGTAGGCATGAGTTGGTAAGAGAGGCTCAGGAGAGTATGTGAGACCTTATTGCTGCCTTTCAGTTCTTAAAAGGGGCCTATAAGAAAGATGTGAGAGACTTTTTAGCAGGGCCTGTTGCAATAGGACGAGAGGTGAGGTTCAGGCTGGACATGAGGAAGAGATTTTTTACAGTGAGGGTGGTAAAATGCTGGAACAGGTTGCCCAGGGAGGAGCCAAAAGGCAGTGGAAGGGTGAGCATAATGGCAAAGGCAGGCGGTAGCCATTAGAGGGTTTGTGTGTGTGTGCGTGAGGTTTTAACTATATTTAAATTCAACTATAAGTACTAGGATCACTGTAAGGACACTAGTAATAATTATCTGATTAGTCTGTTAAGATTTAATTAGACTAACAATATAATTCTTAGGTATGTTCCTTTTGCCCATAAGAACATTTTGAGTTTAATAAACCAGTAAAAATTAAAGCACCCTCTGTAACTTCAAACAACAAATTGATAATAAAATACATACGAGGCTCGGTATTTACAACTTGGTTTAAAATTTAATAAAAATGGTAAAATAAATTTAGTTCTCACCAATATTTTTATATTCATCTTCATTAGTTAATAAAAGCAAGCAACATTTATTGGTCACTTAAAGCTAGCTAGTGAAGGTAAGCAAAGTTTTTTGAGATTAACAATTCTTTCAGTCAAAGGCCTGAGCCTCTTGTTCAGAAGCAGCAAATAGAAATTTAAAGATCAAATCACTGTAAGTATGTAAAATGGTGGGGTTTTTTTTCATGTATATAAAGTATTTTGTTTCATGGTTCATTATAAATCAAGGCTATGCCCACTCTTACAAATTGCAGTGTTCTATTGTTGGGCCTGCTTGTAAAGAATGATGATTGCTTCAGTACATACAGGATCCAGATTAATTTATTTCTTGAAGGTAGAGCTGAACAAAATTGCCAATTATCTTTTTGCAAATATTTGGTATATCCTACAGGCATTTTTAACTTTGAAATTGCTGTTTCTTATTTATCTTTGGGGTTTAGAAGTCTCTCTTTTTGAAGTAAAAAAGCATCAGATGAGCAGTGTCACACTCAATGGAATTATTTTTTGTGTGTTTTGTGAATGGGGGAAGCATACGATGGCTTCTTAGCTCTGCTGCTAAGGAACGTGGTAGAGGGAGAAGATAATAGAATTACAGCTAACAGTCCTATTCTGGTTATAACATCCGATGATTTAACTTGTGCTGTTTTATGAGACAATCCTGTAAGAATTAAATAACTGCAGGAAAGTTTAAGAGAAAAGGGTGTCATGAACATGAAAAATAGCAGCCTTGGCAGATTTACTCATGTATGTACACGGTCTCAAAAGGCTGTGATGGTGTATATGGCAGATAGAGGCTTACTGTGTTGATTTTTCTGCTGCTGCACCAAGTGGAATAATTTCCACTGATCCAAGTACTGAAGCAGTATGATTACTCGAATCCCTGCAACATGGCATTTGCTAGTTCAAAGCTATACTCATTTTGTTGGGCTGAATGTGAACCGAAATATAAGCTTGTGACACCATATAAAAATAAAAGCTATGTACTAAACACAATAAAACTCATCTCTAACTTCTGAAGTCCTCAGCACAGGTGTTCTGTCAAGGTACAAATTGAAGTTCCCTTTATAGTTACTGGAAACAGAGGATATAATTTAAATATTTGCTTTAAGATGAATTACATCTTTGACTGCATTGATCATGGACTGATTTTTATTGACTAGAGGAAGTGTAAGGTGAGTAGTTCAGATATAGATCTCTACATTATTCAGGTAGCATGGCACTTCAAATATTATATTGACAAAACAAAAATGCACCTTTTATGCAAAGCTAAGAATTTGTTAGGGTAATTGAAATCCTAAAAGCCTAATGAAATAATTATTAGTACAGATCTAATAGTACATGAAAAAAAAAAGAGTAAAGAAAAGAATTAACAACAAGAAATAAGAATAATAGAGTTAAAATTGTTATATGCACACTTTTTAATACCTACCCTTTTTCTCTGCTGTTGTGCTCACCCATCCAGAGCCCTCTGAGTCCTAAGGTGAGTGGCTTCAGTCTGGCTGGAGGTAGAAGAGGTGATTTACAGTGAGCTGACTGTGTTCCAGACTCTTCACCAGGACAGTGGTGCTTTTGATAGGTCTTCTTTCTTCTTTTTTCTTTTTTCCAGAAAAAGTATGAAATTTATCACAATGGCACCTTTTTCCTCACTCTAGGGTTTACTTGAGGATAATTCTATATGTTTACTAACATGGTTTACACCCTGGTCTTCCCTGATCTTCAAGTCCATGTCATTCTCAAATTTGCTGTATATAGTATGTTTTAGGTATGTTGAATACTTGTTTACTGATCTCTTTGTTACCCTTAAATTGGTTTTAACCAGCTCCCATGGTTGCATTTCTTTATCTGACCTTTGGTGAGTTTTTTCTGTCTCTGGAGTCTTCAACGTTACCTGTCTCTTACCATCCTGTGCCTACACTCCTCTACACTTCATCCCTTGTCCTCCCTTTCAAAGGCTCTGCTGTCATATCAGGTCTGTCTTTCCCTACATTGCATTATGCTGCAGTTCTGAATATTCTGGTTTACACAGAATAGCTGGCTGTTTGTTGCTACTTCATATATAGAAATTATGGTTATACCATAAAAAGGTAAAAAATAAAATAAATCAGGCATAGCAACCTGGTCATTGAAGAAATTGCTGCTGTAGATAAATGTGCCAAAACAATGTTTCAAGAAGGCAAAAAAAAAACCAGTTTTGAGCAAAGTGTGTCCGAGGGACCTCAGCCCTGAGGACTTTCAGTATCAGTGGCCTTCTAGCCACCGCAGTACTGCTTTGCTGGGCTACAGAGCTGCAAAACTCTCCCAGCAATGTCCATGGCAGCAAGGGCAGGAGTATGAGTTTGTTAGCAGCAGAATAGTATTTGGCTACTTGGGTCACCTGGATTAGTGACATCTAGAATAATGAAGATATTGAACTTCTATCTGGGACTTTCAGAAATGGATTTGCCTACTGTATAAATATTGAGTAGGTTGCAGTGAGTTACTACACTACAAGAAGGTGATGATTTCTATGTTCTTCTGTAGTTGATGAGCTTCTCTTTTCACAGTCTCACAGCATGGGTCTCACAGTATTAGCTCTGTTTGTCCATGTCATCCTGCAAAGAAGACCACATGATTACTGCCAATAGCTTGAACATGAAGGAATTTCTTACCTGTGAAGGTGTGATGAAAAGATGGGAAATGTAGGGGCAAAATTGATAAAGGTATATTAAAATCAGTTGGAATTCAGAAAAGCACTTTAGCTAGTTTAAACATGGATCTACCCCATGTATGAATGAAAAAATATTCTGCATTATAAAGAGTAAAATAATACCTTTGACAGGTACTTGTAAAGTGAACTTCAGAAAGCAATCATGTAAAAAGGGGAAAATGAGATTATTTTCTTCTGTTGACTGATGGTCAATAGTATCAGCAGGATTTTGCAAAATAAGCCGTCCCAAATGACTGCAGAATGGAAGAAGTTAGAGTGGACATTTATGGATGAAGAGATGGTGTAGTGAGTGGATGGCAAGAGCTACTAAACTGCTGCAGTGTGCAGTGTCAGAGAAGGAAGAACACAAGCCCCTTTTAAAATGCTCCTGGCTTGCTCAGCAAGGATATTGCACAGCAAGTGGTGGTGCAATACAGCCAGCAGCTGTAGGAGATTGACACACACCAGCCGCTGTAGGATGCTGATGGTTGACAGAGTGTCTGCAGATCCATTTGAAGAGAACAAAATCCAGAGAATGTGTGCAAAAATTTCTTTTATCTGAAACTCCTATTTTGTGGTTTCTTTTTCTCTTAATAATTTAATTCACTACAAATTAAAAAAAAATATATATTGTCTCCTTATGGGACACAATTGAAAGAAGGCTCTAGAAAACCTTTAAAAATCTTAAAATGTGAAGATTAGCCTTTATGCTATGGCAAATCAAATGTCAAATAGTGTAATTTGACTTTACAGAAAGCAAGCAACATGGAGCTTGGAACTGTAGCGCTATCAGGAACTACCCGTATGTTATTTAACCCTCGTGTGTGTTAAAGTTTGTTTCTAGGACTTTTCTAAGACCTTGAATGAGAGTATTTGTGAAGGAATAATTGCCAGAAAATGGTACAACCTGGAAATGTTTATTCCTACATTGGGGGAAAATGGAGCACAGAATAGGGGTGATGCTTCTGCCAGCCACCTCTAAGCAATTATAATGCAAAATGCATGTGAAGTAATTTAAATCCTTCAGTTGAAGTTCTTATCTACTCGTAAGATAGAACCACTGCAGTAACATTAAACACATTTCTTTACCATACCTGGTATGACTTTTACCCCAAATAAAAGTCCAATATATGTCACAAAGTGGTGTTGCCCATTTACACAACTAGATGGATTCTTTTTTTGTAATACTTTTTTTTTTTTTTCAGTTTAATCACCCCTGTTAGGATTCATAAAATATATGTATGAATGAGTGAATGAGTGCCTAAAATTTGTTTGTTAATAAAATAGAAGTCACCATAATTCTTAGCTATTTATTCTACAGACTTGATACAGAAGAAAAAGGTGATTTTACCAGTCTTCTTCCTCACCTTCATTAGAAGTTCATAATTTATTATAAAGTGTTCAAAGACCTACGAGCAGTCCTGTCCAGTTGTCTTTAAAGACAGTTTTTCTAGAAGTAGAAATATCCTTCCAAAAATGTTTCCATATGAAAATTGCCAGACTTACACGTAAATGCATGTCCTGAGTGTTTCTTGCATTAAAATTTAAGTGCGACAATAATAAATAAATACATCTGAGGTTAATGAACTTTGTTAAACATCACTAAAATGGCAATGAATTGGCTCAGTTACAGCTAAATCTGTTAGCAACCATTATGTTAATGAAATCATTAGAGCTCTGTTCCTTGAAATGCTACTTGAAAAGCTGTTTCACTAAGCTCTTTACATTGTTAAAATCAGACAGAGCCTGAAAATATTCAACCACAGACATAAAAGTCTGGGAAGGAGATAATGCAAGAGGCAGATATCAGAACTCTATTTACTTTTAAAGGTTTAGATTCAAAATGATATTAAGTGGCCAGCAAAAACATATGGGGTGGTTGCTTTGCAAAGTCCAAATGAAGCATAAATGCATTTCCAAATTGTGGATTTTTTTTTTTTTTATTTTATTTTACAGTGTTTGGTTCCCTATCAATATAACCTGCTGCTAGTACCTTCCATTCTGTCTCCTGATTTCTCCCAACAACTTGAAGAGTTTAATTATTATTTTAAAACCCCCAGCAACTATGATGCCATTACAGTATAATGCATATGACCATAATACTCCAACGTGCCATCTCTGTGTACAGAAATCATGACTGCTTGTTTTTAAACGTACACAAAAGCTGATCACAAAAATATGTGTTTTGGCACTTCTTGCCACTACAGCTCTGAATATTTGATTGCCATGTCTAATTGTCCTTTATTGGCAACGTAAGATTAAAAAATCTCTGATTTTGTAGTCAGAGACACAAGCACAACTCCTTCCCATTAAAGTAAAGCAAAAATAGCAGAAGTCTTGAGATTTTAAAACTGAGAAAGTTTACTTACTTTTTCATTGTTTCCTTTTCCTTTGCTCACCAGCTTATGGTGCATGCCTGCCCTTATTGCTTATTCTTGAACCTTAAACAGCTTCCTTCAGTTGGTGGATCACTCTCAGCCAGCCACCAGGGAAGCACCATAATTGTTCTGTTGAAGGCTCAGAAAAGACATGATGCTATAATATGTATATACAAATGGTGCCATGGACCAAACTTGACTATTTCCCTTGAATTGCAAAAATGCTCATAATATAGTAGCAATATGTACTTTTTAACATAATAAAGTTGTTTTAACTTTGCTATTGGAGGAAAGCTGTAAAAAAACTTGCTGTACAGCTATGACTTTTTCCCACCCCCAACCCAAGGTGTTTCTAAAAAGGCAGGAAGCATGACAGTGTAAGACGATTTATTCTCTTGAAGGTCTGGAGCACTTCTTTAAGACTTAGGAGGTCCACAGTATCAGAAGTGGTTTCTTAATAATTCTTAATCAGCATGGACAATCTGATTTTTGTCCATTACAGAGTCATTAAACTGGCGTCATACTACACCTGGTCTTGACTTTCAACAAGTGACACTGGAAGCTCAATCAGTCATTAAGATTTTTGGTTGCAATCTTTTTACTAATCTTACTCAAGCAGAATTTGAAGACCAAACAAAACAAATGTAAATATAGGATTATTACCTGGAATACAGAAATTTTAGTATCCCAGTTTATCCTTATTCACCACTGTCTTTATGCTCCTTCATTTTCTTCCATCCGTCTCTGAAGTATAGAGAATGTACTCCTTCCTACCATATTGTTTATTTCTGGTTTCTCCAAAGCCAGAGAGAATCTACAGCATTGTAAAGCAGCCTACATTGTGTTTTGTATTATGCCCAGTCTCTCCTTGCCCTTTGGTATGCTGCACAACAGGATCTGGTCATTGACCCACTTTTGAGCAATGCTGAAACTTCAGACTGATTATTATTAAAAGTGATCCTGCATTAAGGGCATCTGATAAATTATTGCTTGTTATTAGCTTTTGAGTTCAACCATGGTCCCAATAGCCAAATGAAATTTAAATAGATACAGCCCTTCCTTATTGCAATATGAGGTCCTACCCCCAAAAAACCTACCTTGTTTCATAAGAACTGGACACAGAAATAGTATTTTGACTCCTGTTTCAGAGCATAAGCCACAAGTTAGTTTTCCAGAAACTAAATTAGCACAATGAAAAAATGGTCAGTAAATATGGCCATCTCAGGCTGCTAGTCTGGCTCCTAGGGTAAGGTGCAGGCCTTGAAAAGAGAAAACCTGAGCTTAGCACCTTTTCCTGTTAGCAGTCACTGTCATGACCTTAAGTAAATTCCTGTCCTTTAGTTTTAAGGTCTGTTAAATATATCTAATGATCCTTGCTCACTTCAGTGGTGTAGATTTATAAACATATGAGAGTCTACCCTGTAGAACTATATAGTTTTCATAATTTCAAAGAAGTTATATATCCAAAGACCAAAAATGTCAACCTCTTCAGTGTCTTTTAGGAAAGAGTTAAATGGGAAGGAAAAGAAAGCTCTCTTCCCAGAATTTGCACAAAGCATCTCTGTATGATATTGTCCTGTGGGAGCCAAAGGCAAAATTCTCATGGACCACAAGGGAACTAGGATTTGTCTCATGATTTTTAACATAACAGGAGAGTTCACAGACCTGACCTAATACTGAAGTCTAAAGCCCTAGTGAAACAAGAGGAGCAGCCTGCAGCTACCCTAGTTTAAAGAAAAAAAAAAAAAAGAGTAAGAGAAGAAAAAGAAATTAAAAGAAGGAGGATGATGAAGAAGGATGCATACTCAGAACGGACAAAAGGAGAGTGCCCCAAAGATCTTGCTCAAAAGATTCAGGCTGCATATAATACAGCTATAAATTGCTGAAAGATAGTCTTTCTTGTGAGATGTCTTGTACTTCCCACTTCTTACTGAGCTGGAAATACCCTAAGGACAGCCTTTCATCTGTTGAAGTATTTTGTCGTTTCTGTAACTGGGAGTAAGAGCAGGAAATATACAGCAGCAAAGCAATCATTACAGATTCACAGTAACAACAACAATAATAATAATAGTAATAATAAAGAATCCCTGTGGCAAAACTCTCCTTGGATGACCTCTTTGAATTATGCACTGTAACCCCCTAAAGAAACTGTACATATTTAGTGCTATATTCTATTGTTACTGAACTTTGTGCCTCAGAAAGTCCCATACTGTAGGAGAAGACTGTTAGCTGTAGGCATGCGACATATTTTTCCTTTAATCTATATTTCCAACTTCTGCTCAAAGAATACTTCCAGGGATGCTGGCAATATAGAAGTATTGTTTCTGTTTATATAAAGAAAAGATTAATACTTGGGTTGACACAAATAATGCAGCCCTTCCAGCAAAACAGGGTTAGTAATGTGCCTTTCCATCAGTCAACAGAAATAAAAGACACAAAGACCAGTTACCAACTGGAGATGTGACAGGGAGCATGCTAGCATTCTCTTCTGAGTTTTTACCAGGCCTTCAGAGAGCTCTTGTGCATGTGGAAGAGCAGGAGGGACCATAACCTACGTCTTGTCCCAAAGCAGGCAATGCACACCCATTGTTGCTCAGTATAAGGAGAGTAAATAGAAAAAGGAAGTGTTATCACCTGCATCTTACAACAGGGAAGAAAGCTGAGAATCTGGTATTTGCTGATGTCATATAGAAAATTTTGGGGAGAGCTGGAAATACGAAGATATGAAGTCTCTGTAACCAAGTCAGCTACCTCACCAGCCTGCATCTGGTTTAGTATGACATCTTACAAACTCGGCAAATTCAGAAAGGAGTCAAGGGGCTATTTGTAATGGATCCGTGAAAGATACCTAAGTAGCGGTATGGCTTAAATAAACTTTCTAATAAAATGGTCTTTTTGTAGCTGGAAGAACTGCATTACTTAAAAGTTGAGTTAAAATTATGTAGCATGTTAAAAAAAAAATCAGAACAAATAGGCTTTGCACCCCGCACTCATGAAGGTGTGTGTTTTATAGTAATTGCAAGAATTACAATAAGAATTCATTTGGCGTGGCAGCACATTGACACTCTGCATAGCATATAAAGTAGGAATACTCAAATGATATTCTGATCCCACTGTGCTTTCCTGCCTATTAGGAGGTAGTTTTATAAGGAAAAGTATATAATTTCAGATCATTTTTGACTCCTGAGAACATTGCAGACCTCTTGATTAATGCAAGTGACCTTTTTTATTTGATCCACATAATAAACAATGTGACACTACAAGTCATAAGGAATAGAAATGTGCTACTTTGTCAATATGTAGAATCTAAACTGAGCCAAGAGATTATTTATATGCTCAGACTTTTCTTTCAGATCATTCCATTCACTTCTGGACAGGAGAATTTGATGCTGAAGATGAAAATAAGATTCTCCAGAAGTGGTTTTTTTTCTTAATATATTTTCATCTTTTTTTCCCAACCCAGCCTACTTTCGCAGACCGTACATTTATGCTGGCCAAAGGTCCTTCAAGACTGGTTCACAATTTTCCTTGGGTTTATACTGAGTGGACAAAATAGGAGTCTGAGAAACATCACTGTTTTCCTAATGACATTGTACTGACCTCTTTCACAGTAAGAATTAGTAGCCTGAGAGAAGTTCATGCTGACTTTAGCCAAATGCTTAAGGATCCTCATTTAATCTATGCTTTATTCTTAGTTTTGCTTAGTCAACAATCATGTAACGGTAACATGGCCTAAAATTTATTTTCAGTGAAATATATAGTCATACAACAATTTACACAATAAAAGGTCACAGTTTTGAGACTGGAGAGTAAATTTCCATTATCCTTTGTAAGGATAGTTTTCTAATCACTAATGAGAAGGATGATCAGAAGTGGAGGAGTGGGATAGTCATAGTTTGCCTTTTTCTCCACCTCCTCCTATTTTCTTGTCAAGTAGCTCACCTTAGTACATCAGGTTCACTTAATTCTTTTTTTTTCAAAGGAAAGAGAAAAATAGTTCAAATTTTCTCAAGAAGGTCAGTTTCCTAACATAGTAATTGGTTTTTTAACAATATCAGCTTTTGTTTCTGTGCATCATAGACTAATTTGTATGAGATAATGGGTGAGAGGAAAGTTCCAAGAATCGCTATTTCTTTATACAGTGGTATAAATGTATGTTTATGCCAGTGCTGAAAATAGAATTTCATCACAATCTTTTTGAATGTTTGACAGGAAGAACAATTCAATAATGTTTATTTGCTTAAGGTTTTTGTTCAGAGGAGGCATATGGATAACTTATCCACATAGCACATTTACGGATTTCAGTTTTGTTTATCACTTCTGCTAAAGGTTTGCCTTGGTGGTGGTGGTGAAGACCCAGACATCATCCTTGCTCCACTGCAGATCCAAAAGGGACTGTGCTGCATTTTGGTCTCTGCATTTTGTGTATGTTCATTTAATTTGTGGGTTCAATTTGGAAAACAAAATATACTTTAATGCTGAAATCAACTAATGCTCACAAAGGTGTTTAGAACTCTCTATCCTTCATTAAGCATGTGCTTAAAACCTACTTAAGTCAGTCTGCTTAGGTAAGTATGCCTTGCTGAAGAAGAATGGAATTATACCATGGTTAAAGTCAGGGAAAGTGCAAATGATTTGTTGGCAAATCCCTGTCAGTTTACTAGTTGTTTTTTTTTTGTTTTTGTTTTTTTTCCCTCTTTCCAAAGAGCCCTGCTGCAACTAGATGGAAGGACTTTTTCATCACTATATTCTTTGGGTCATCCACAATGGTATTATCCATTGGGTCAACTCCTACTGCAGTATGTCTTGAACAGCTCCAAGTCCCATCAAGCAGTTGTACAGAAGTCATTCCCATTTAATAGATTCTTACCTGGTACTGAGCTTTTTAAGACTATTAATCATGGATTTGTAAATGTGCTTAAAAATACTACAGTAGCCAAACAAGCATGAATCACCTAGTCCATTTATGATTCAGGAAGAAGGCTCTAAAGCTTTTGCAATCAATCAAAAGCAATACAGTATTCCTACCACTGTCAATATTTCACATGATTGGGTCAGGAACTACGGTTGCAAAGAGCATTGAATTATGGATCTGTACTTTTCAAACAACAAGGTCATTTTTGGAGCTGTTGGCCACATGACTCCAGAGGATGTTTAATCGATTTTCAACAGGTGAGTTAATGGATGAAGGGCACAACGGTAATGCTAAACTTTCAGGGATCAGGTAATCCCTTAATGACTCCCATTTTCCAAGCAAATTTTGATGTGCTGGATTCTCAAGAATATGGTCATTCAGAAGGAAAGAGAAACTGAGGTGTTTCTTGAAGCAAACACAAAGTATGATACTACAGAGGTAGAAAATGCAATGACAAGGGCTTATATTTGTGAACTGTGATTATTGATGTGGAAATTTTACAATGAAATGAGCTATTCTTCCCTCCCACCCACAAAGGCCTTGACTGCCCAGATGAGCATACTTGGATAACACTCACTTTTGTCAGGTACCTCCTGATACTAAGTGATCTGGAAAATTTGGTTATGCAAATTAATTCTCAGATATTGTACATTAAGAAAAACAGAATAAAAGTAATTCAAATGTATGATTATTTCTTAAAATATGTACTGGAAAGAAAGTAGTTGGAGAGAAGCTGAAAAAATCACACAGGTCCATGAAGAATGACATTGTAAAAATCTGCAGTTTAATCCTTAGGAAAAATGAAGGAAAAAAGAAAAGGAAATTATGTATTTGGGAATGTGTCCCATACACATTTAGCAAAACGTATGAAGGGATGTCACATGTGTGGTATGAGAAATTAGTAGATAGCTAAAGAGCAGGTATCTTCATGCCGGTGCACTTTTTGTATGGAAATGGAAATGTGCTACAGAAAAGGGGGTATTTTTTGAAAAGTCTCAGGAAGTTTACGGGCACTAAAGTATCTATAGTGTTGGCATAGGTTTCCATATATTTGTTGATTCTGCCAGGTTGATTATGTGCTAGTGGCATTGATCTGACCTAAGTTGTGTATCCCTGTAGGCTGCACAGGGACACTGGGCAGAATTTCATTTCATTAAGGCAATATTCCCTCCAGAGGCCCTTGGTGTAAAGGGAAATCTGCAGTATATCAGGCCCCTTTTGGATCTGCCATACAATTCTTTCTTCCTAAGCAACACTTTCTTAAGCGCCAAAGTTGGGGTTTTTTTTCAGAGATATTGATGTGAAACTAACTGGCATATATCAAAATGCTTTGTTAAAGAAATTACCATGAATTTCAATAAAATAATGGCATGAAAAAATAAAGAAGAACAGATTGCTTGTAGAAGTTAGCCATAGTTTTGTGAGTAATATCAACTTGAAAATGACCATATTCCTGACCATTTTCAGAGACAAAAAAAAAAGGCCTCTGTCTAATCTATCCATCCATCTATCCCTACAGAGAGAGAAAGAAGTGCTGGGGAAGATATGTAAGAATGCGTGTGTCTGTAAGTGCATAGGTATAATTACAAACACACACCAAAAACATCAAGAAAATACAAGTATGTTGACAGTAGTAGTCATTTCACACAGCCAGATCAGGAGAAAGACATGAGATTAATCCTTTTCTACTTTCCCTGTTGTAGTGTTTCAAAAGGCAGAACTGCTGCCAGCATAATTTAGACAGGCCATGTTGCTGTTCTAAGTTACAGATGCTTTCCCTAGGTTGCCTGTGTGTAGTTCTGCAATGCAGACCTCTCAAGTGTATTTGGAGAAACCATAGCATTGACTGCTATAATTTCCTGCTTTTCAAAATGGGCTGGAGCTTGCATGGAATGACAGTCAGTTTGGCTGTCTCTGGTAAGCATGTGAGTTTTTATAGCCCTGGAAAAATATGTGTGAATGAGCAAGTGTGATTGTATGCAGGTGAGTTGGGAATTTCTTCTACGGAATTCCTTCCCTCTATAGTTCATTTATACTCTCCATGCTTCTTAACAACCCCTTCTCAGGGATTTATTAGATCACAGAGGAACACTGTGGTTTCATTCCTGATGTGATGATGTAAAATGCTTGATAGAGCCGCCTTGCTGGCTAAATAACTGTGCTTGCTATGTTGATCCTAGGAGAGAACATGTGCACAAAGTCCCACTGGTCATCTCAGCCCAAGGCTACATGCCAGGATATACACCTATGCAGAGCCAGTGTGTGGAGGTCACTCTTCCTACTAGGACAAATACATGTCAGCACAACCATGAAGTAGAAAACAACTGAAAACCATGGGATATCTTTTTTCCTTCCACAGATTTTGTAACCAAACTGCTCTGCCACGTATTTTTCAGTATCGAAAATAAATGTGCCTGTTGGTTATTTTCTTGATTCCTGTATTCAGTTACTGAGAACCAAAACGAACACTAACTTATAAACTGCCATCAAAATATTTTATTTTATACCTACATTTCATGGAAAACAAAATACAGTTTTGTTTAGTTGCAGTATTTTGTTTGTTTCTTAGTTTTGCTGCTCTCACAATCTAAATACTGTTAGAGAAAGATCAGGATAGACTTCAAAGTCAAGGAGCATATAAAATTCACTGTGATAAATTATGTGTTGTGAGCACCATGGAATTCTATGTAAAGAATAGAGATCTGTGGGTCCTTTTCTGTCAGAAATCTGTGTGTGTGCGTAGATGTATATGCACATTCATGGTATCGACCCCATTGACAAACTGCATTCATTAACCTATGTGTACACATTTTTATTTGGATAATTATCATTTTATTTATCATTTTATGTCACTTCCAACTCTAAGGAAACTATATCTGTGAATTACACTGAAACTCAAAGGGATGTGAGCATATTCCTGGTCCAAGCAGCACTGAAAACACAGCTGACACAGACATATGTTCACATTAACGTAAAGTATAGATACAGCAGAAATTCCAGTGTCAATGAATGAAAAAGGTTGTCACTTTAGGATGATTTTACAGTGCAGAAGACTTATGCAAGTGAGTTGTATTAATGTAACCACATTCCCTGTACTATTTTATTAAAAAGGTAAAGTTCAGTGCTACGATACCTGAAGACCACAAAGACCCTTTCCTGAAGACTGTAATTAGAACAGGTTACATTTCTACTAAGTTCCAAATTCTCATTACAAGCTTTTTAATGAGAAAGGATTAATTTTCTGTCATTTTCCATTCTCATTACTACTCAGTCAAGGGTACTAGGTATCAGGAGTTTAATGCCTAATTTATATTCAATGAATCTTAGCAGTAGAGCTGAACTCTTTTGACCTTTCCAATATTTTATACTTTGATTGGGTGGTCACTTGACTCCTGCATTGTTTATAGCCTTATTATAGTAGAATATAGAAGAAAAAGTGGACTGGCTCTCCAATAAAAACTGCAAAATAACAGAAAGATCAATTTAATACCATACACCTGCATCAGTTCAAGAAAATACACAATTTTAAACTTTGGAAATTTTTCTGTCAGAACTACAGGAATGAAAATGATGAGCACTCCAGCCCATGTGATTATCCTTGGAGACGAGAAGAAACCAGATAAATTCTGTAATGACTGGGGCTGCTTTTACTTTCTCCTTAAGTATTCACTTAAACCTACGAGCAATAGGCTAAAGATTTACAATGGGTACTTTGTAATGTTTTACAGTTCGCTTACCAGTACTTTGCACGAAGGCCAAGACTGCAGAAAGAGCAAGATGATGAAAAATCAGGTCCATTGTAATGCCAGAAGTTAACACTTTTGGTAATGCTCATTAAATATCTTTGTGAAATATTTTAATAGATTTTTATAAGACTTGTATAGTAAAAGTGAGATGATATAAGGATCAGTTTGGAAATTTTAAATCTATGAAAAATTGAACTGTAATGTCAGACTGTCCTGGGTTCAGCAGTAGCAGTCATTTTTTCTCCTTCTCAGTAGCTGGTGCAGTGCTGTGTTTTTGACTTTCAGC
>WTXV02010473.1:0-28733 GCA_009823435.2 Nymphicus hollandicus
ATTTGCTCAATTTATGTAAGAAAGGATTACAAGAGCATCATGCATCCTATTATAGTACTGAAAAACCTGTGCCTACTTAGAGAAATTTAAACAAAAACTAAAAAAAGCTAATAAGAATTGGGTTAATGTGGCATAAAAGCATTTCATGTATTCATTAGATAAGCCATGATCATTCAACATCCAACAGCAATGACTTCTGCAGGTAGAACCCCAAAATTACATCAACAGTAACAAGTAAATAGATTCTTATAGGAGCTTATCCCTAGAAGGTGCTACATTGGTTTTCCCTCAAACCCAGAAAGAAATCAAGCATACAGTTACATGGAAATCCCCACTGCAACCAACCACATCCGTAACTGTAAGTATGCACTTGTGTGCTTTATTGCACTGGGTTTGGAGCGCTCTGCATGTTGCTGGATTGAGCCCTGTAGTCCTATTACTACAGAGCAGCTGAGGACCGTCAACATTACAGGCATTGTCAGTTTGAAAGAAAATAGAAAACACAAAGGTAAGGAATGAGAGGAGAGAAAAAAACCCAACAAAAACAAAAATCATTTTTCTGGTTTGTTCTTGGCTTCCAATCAGTGTAATCTGTGCACACAGGCCCAAGTCTGCCCAAGCTGTACACTCATTCCCCAACACACACACTAAATAAAAATCACATTTTGGCATCTGAGGTAAGACACAAAGAAGAATCCCACCAGCCAACCGTGTCTTTTCTTAACAGGCTAGTCTGTAGTTAATGGCCAAGGCTGTAAGCGAATTATTCTTCAGCATACTAGATTTGTAACATCTGCCTGCCAAGTCAGTGCACCATCAGCATTTAACTCATTGTTTTGTCAGTTCCAGGAGAAATAAAGAGCCTTTCTTACTCAGTCTAAACCAGACCCCATTCTGTAGCGATTTAAAGACTCAGACTTTTCACACCAAATGTGGGTATGGCCTTTTACTACAGGTACAACACAAAAAAGGAACAGGCAACTCTGTCTCTTGCTGGCACTGCTTCCTTGCATGTACCATAACAAGTACATCTCAGCTTCAACAGAAACACTCTTCACACAGTGTTCCAAGATTATTAAAAAACAGCTTGTAATAAAACTGGATGCACTGCAGCATTTACTTAGAAGGGCAGAAATCTTAGTAAGCCTCACATGTGAGAAGCTTAGCCTATGTCAATGGGTAAAGGAAAATAATCAGCACGAATTCCTGGTTAAAACTCAGAATATAAATGATCAGAACAGGGGTGGGAGAACAGCAGGCATCTTTATAAACCAATCATCATGATTTATAACATGTCAATTTTACCTGATGGGATTACATGCTTTTCATTACATGACGTAGTCCACTGATGTGTACATGTAGGATCTTAAGTGGCTTTACAAGGAGAAAAAACACATTAAAATGAAGCCAGATAAGTGTTTTTCCTGAGCATCACCTCAGCAAACCCAGAAGCCATGTGCAGTTTTCCTAGTTAGTTCGTCAGAGACCTGCACATTTGTACAAATTCAGATGAAAGCGGTGAAATCACTGTGATAATCTAAGAGACAAGTCACAGCACTGTAGTTCTGGCCTTCCGCATTTTTATGGTCAGCACATATTAGAATACTACAGATTACTGAAATACTTAAGGAATGACTACATATTTCTGATATTCACTTAATTAAAACTAAAAGCATTGCCATATCTTAACATTTTTTCTTCTTCACTGGTTCTTTCTTTAGATTACAATGAAAAAGGCAATTTGAAGGTACATTCTTCTCTGTTACTTTTCTGTTACTTCACTTCATCACTGTAGCAGTTCATGAACAGAAATAATGAAGAATTTGAGTCTGGTGCTTTAATTAACTTCATTTATTTTAATTTAACTTGTTAGCCTGTATATTTAAAACATGATTTAAGCTTTTCTTGAGCCAGTTAAAGCCTAGTTAAAACAAACAAACAAAAACTCCCCACTTGGACCTGTATCAAGAGAGAAACATGAAAATTGCCTCTCCTTGTAAATTCTGATTGATGTCTCACCACATCAGGAAACTTTATTGTAGGTTTCTTTCTTCCATGCTGATTTGTTTCAGTCATTCCCTCTGTTCTGAAGTAATTATTGGATTCTATTAGAATCGGATGAAAAAGGAGCACAGTATTTTCCTGTTCCTTACTTACAGATTGCAAATGGTTACTTCAGCACACAGATATCATCTTACACTGTGAAGGTTTCCAGAACTTTGAATAATGCTGTCATTTCATTACGATTGCTTGAGGTATCGCACACCTGGATTGGTGCAGTAATTTAGGAATTCAATTCATCATATGCACATGGACTGCAAACAACATAGAGAAGGAAATGCTGTACAACAGGTTCAGCATCCAGAGTAAACTGGTGTGTGTTCCTGCAGTGCAAGGACAGATCACACAAACTGAAACTGAGGACTGAGGTCTAGGAAAATTTTAGCTTAACAGAACAAATCCTTAATGGGACTGGAGCTCACACTGTTCTTGCAAATATAGTGTGGGTCTTTAAATGCCCCAAAAGCACACAGCTTGAGTCCTACAACTGTTCCAACAGTACCAGCTATCAGGAATAAATAAAAGTAGTTGGCTACTTTTATTTACAGTAGTGCTACCTATACCCACTCCAGAACACACCAAGAGATATTTTAGGGGATTCGTTTGCTCTCTCTATTAGAAAAAGTCATATTCTTTGGTGTGCACAGCATTATTTCCTCAATTAAAAACATTCCTGTCTGCAACAGATATGCCACATTAAGAAAGGTTAAAGTCAAAAGGACCCCATTCTGTTAGATTACAGTAGAATTAATTGATGTGTTTAATCAAAGGGATGCTACTTGGCAATGGCATAAAGCTTCTCTTCTCCAGGGATGGTACCAACCTCACCGGCAGACTGGCAGCTTTTAAATAAATGCAAAACAATAACGGTAAGTGTATGCTTCTGTCAGAGCCCATAGTTTAGAAGACTCACTTTTAGACTCACACTTCATATGGTACTTTTTTTCTTACATATACGATTAACCTTCTTTTAGCATGACAAAGCAGCAAGAACTATATTGACAGTAACTGTAAAATCAAAAGCATGCTAAAAGCACACAAATAGAAAAAAACCATACACACAATTTACTTGGTAATGAGTAAAATCCGAGTTTACAATATTGTGCACTATCTCATGTCTGCCCTACAGGGAAAAAAAGGGAGAGGGAGGGCACAGAGAGAAATATGCTTATAAGGACAAGTTCTGGCCAAATCTCATCCTTTGCTTTCATTTCCTCTTACAGAAAGCTTATGTCTTGAGTTATTCCTGCCAAGTCCTTTTTTTGAAATCGTAGTTTGTGTACTTGCTATGTCTATTTCTAAACTAATCCATCATTCACCAGCAAATAAAAGTGATGACAACGAAAATGATTCTTTATGCAATATGTGCCTGTGTCACCATTTTTTTGCTAGTGTCTTCTGTTAAAAATCTGTTCAAAAAAGATCATGCACTGACCAAAAAAAAAACAAAACAGAATAACTAAGCTCTTCATATTCTTTGGTAGTACCTCACCAAGCAGAATTACTTGTTTAAAACCAAACTTCACACTTTCCCCCTTGCTTTACAGAAGAGTTTAAATGGGCTAAAGTATTTGGGGAACTGGGCATAAAAAAAAAACCCACAACAGAATCTAAAAGAGGTTTGATTTCTTTAAGAGAACAGTAGAACATAGTGCAAAGCATTTCATTACAAATGGACTATTTGCCAAATAAACAGTCAAGTTCATTGAGCAACAATTCCCATAATTATCTTGCTAATTTCCCATGATGCTTATTGCATTTACACTGGAAAAGCAGCTACTGATATTCTAATTAGGCTAATTTTTGGAGCCTAAGGTTTCTCTGATCCTTATGCTTTTCTAGAATTAATGGAAATGTTGAGACCATACATATCTTCAGAAAGAAATTCTGGTTCCTGAACCATAAATGAAAGCTCGTATTGATAAAGTGGCTAATAACCACACAGCAGAGCAGATTAGCCTAAAGCAGCAAGCTTTATTTAGACAATACCTCTGGATGCCAATCCAGTGTATTGGCCATTTAACTCCAAACAGTTCCCTCAGTTCTTAGGAACCCATTGTTGCTTTTTTTTTCCCTTCTTTTTTTCTTGTCTTTCTGTTTTGGCAAGCTCTCTGCTCTTTCAGGTTCCTCTTAAGCTAAAGGAAACAAGTGTTCCTCCTCGCTTCATGCTTTCACAAGCTTTTCCTACTTGGAAATTGCACATGCCGCCAATGCCAGGGCCCACCTAGGAAACACTCCCACATGTTCATCTTTTCCAGCATTACTTCTGTAAAGACAGATGGACTCACAGGTATCATACCCTTGAGGGGGCTCTATAGCAGGGCTAGAATGGAGGTTTCTTTCTAGAAATATTCACATGATCATTGTAGATCCAATTCCAAAAGCTGCCTTCACACAGAAAATATATATATAAATTTAGACTCCTGTTTTCTCCAAAGACCTCGATACAGAACAGTGTAGATGCAGCTACTGAGAAATAATACTCAAAAAAAATGTCTCTTCTGTTAAGCTACTTTCTGCAAGAGATATGAATTGGAAATTTGGGAAAACCCTCTCTGATCTTGTGTCCATTACAACAGTGCGCTTCTTTAATCAGGTAGCGTTATTTTTAAAGAAAAGAGATACAATATTGCTTCCTACAATGTAAAATATATGCAGCAGAAACAAAAAATAACGTATTTGCTCACTAACAGCAGTCTTGCAGGATCGCCTAAGACAGCGTACAACCCCTTTATCTGACATACGTTGCACAGTTATGTTCATCTGAGATGAAACAAATGCCTTCTCATTCCATAAAAAATCTCAAACTTATCATATAACTTCAGAGTGGCAATTTTATGCCTTATCAACACATAATTCTGATCCTAAAAATAATGTAAAAGAACCTTTTTCCTCGTGTTTTCCTCCCAGCACACAACAGTTCAGTGAGCTACATGTTGCATAACAGTATCTTCCAATTTTCAGCATAAGATGTCTCATGGCACCCATTAATTGATGCAAGAATGATAACTCAGCTTGTATGACAAACCACAGCTATCCCGGTAGGAACAGAATGATGTATTATTTTTAAGAGGTAGAGGAATGTGTGATTGTACTGTTTGGCTGTTACCCTATCCTGGAACTTGTCAAGCTGAGAATGTAACTCAAGCCCCTTGAAAACCACTGATCTCCAGAGAACCATTACAACAACTTGTAGAAGAGCTTATAAGATACAGTGATGCCCCAGGTAGCGCTCTTCTGCCTAGGCACAGCTTTGCTAGATACCAAAATTAGCACGCCAATTCTGCTAGAGCTTGGCTTCTTTCTGTTCCATATGGATTGAGAAGGATGGAGAGAGAGGGGTAGGGCTGCCACTGCTGATGATTCCATATGGCCCAGCTGGATCAAGCTGGCTCTGAAGTTGGCTGATTTATGGAAATCACTTGCCAGAGACTCCCTTTTCAGAAGCATAATGTGTATCAGAACTGGCGTACAGCTGCCAGTGTGGTTTCCAAGCGAAACTCTACCAAATTCTTCAGCTGCTAATGGGGACTCATTCTTTCTAGCTAATTATCAGTTGGTTTCCAGTCTTCTTATTTTCCAAAAGACATTATAAAACTTGTGTGGTTTGTGTGAACTATAAAATTACTTCTAGAACTTCAGTGGCTCATAAGAGAGCCACAGTACCTTGAGGATATAGAAACATACCAAGTAACCATAATACTCTCAACTACTTAAGAATCTGACAAGTACCAGTGGAGAGAGTCCTTGGGATTCAGCATAAATTCTGACACTAGCATATCTTGTGCTGCTATGTATTTAATTCCCCTCCCTCCCCCATCTACCTTTGCTAATGGTGTTTATAAAGTCACCAGCAACTAATAAGATGAATTTCCAGTCAGGGTATTAGCTTTTTGAGTCATTTCAAGTTCAAATAAATTTAAGTTTCAGAAGGCATTACAACAAATCCCACCAAATATGAATGCTTCATCCAACTAATTCTCTGTACCGTTACACAAACTGAACAATTTGCTAACACAATTTAAATTAGCGATTTAATTTACTCCTAATGGCAGTACAGAAGATTAGAACCTTAAAACATGGACCGTTCCCTTTAACTGGGAAAATAATGAGAACTTAAGAACTTTTATTCAGTCTGACGCAAGTCTAGGAGCAGTTGCAGACTTGAATATACTGATGCAGGGACGACAAAAAGCCTACAAGAAGCCACTTGTTAACACTTTTCTCCACCCTCTGGACATACACACTTCTTTTTAAAACAGCTTAATCTTGAATTTGAAACAAAACCAAGACTTTATTTTTCCTACTTAAGCCTCTCTCCTCGGCACTGCCCCTGCTGCAGTACTCACTGGCTAAACCGACTTTGGTTGTGCCACAAATAAGTTACTACCCATGCAGAAGTTACCTCTGTAAAAGCAGCTATCTTACTACCTGAAGGCAAAAAAGAAAAAGAAATAAAAAGGCATGCTTCTCCATTATGAGATTAAGTTGCCTACTGCGCTGTGAAATCCTAATGGAGTTAAGTATTGCTACTTCATGATGAGACAAATGAGGTAGGGTCAGCCTTCAGGTCAGGAAGAACTGCCAATTTAGCTTTTCAAGACAAGTCTTGTCCTTTGTTTCTCTTAGGGTTTAAAGCAAGATAAAAATCATGGGTCAGTGATCTCACTGTAGTAGTTCCAAGACTTATGAGAGACATTCACACTGTAGGAGCAGAGGAATAAGGAACTAACTGATGAATATAGACAATTTAGTTGCCTCAGTTACCTAAATTTTACCTTTTAACAGTAGACAAATACATCTTTTCTTCAAGTATTTCATTAAGCCTCTGGACTGAGGCAGACAGAAATACTACTACTGTGAGTAACACACTGATGAAGAGTGGTTTGTTCTTGTAGTATTTGTTGATCTATATTAATTTTCTTTTTTAATTTCCATTATTAATCAACCTTTCTGACTGCCTCTTTCATAAGAGCAATCTTTCAGGCAGGACAAGTTCTTAAAACACATCCAAACATCTTGGAATGGTTTTTGGTAGCAATTCCAGCATGTCAAGACTATACTTTTGAGATGATTATTTAAAATTGTGCCATCAATTAAAAAAACATCATTCCTTAACTGACCTTCACAACAAGCTTTGTCTTGTCACACTACCAAACACTGTAATTCTATGCTGTATTTCTTTGAAAACAGAGGTATTCAGTGTACAGAAATCATGTTGTTCTGATTAATTTATAATTCAAAGAAGTGTACAAGTCTTCTGCCTGCCAATCAAGTTACCTGCAAGAATGGAGTGACTTGAACATATATTGCAGGAAATGCATTCCTTCTTGACATTCATTCTGACTTGTGGCCTTTACTACAGGCACCCTCTATATGCAATAAGCTTGAGGAAATACTTGCTTTTTAAAATCATGAAATGCTGTGTCCGAAAAGTTACAATGTTTGCTCTACTGAATGCAGTGCTGAACTGATCAGGAATGTTATACTATGTACTTTTTCAGAAGTAAAACACTAAGTGGATTTTCTTTGTTAACAGTATGAACTGACCAATTCTATTCTTTGACAAGAAAAAAGGAGCAGCTCAATCGCCCTGCCTTAGAAAGCTCTCTCCTCATCAACCAGAGGAGAGCTTTGATTTAAAGGCAGTCTTTTGATGGTGTCAGGTTTTTAGCAAGAGTCAGGGGAGAGTGTCACTGCTCATTATGAAGCATAGGTGTCAGATGCACACCTGGGTTGAACTCACAAAACAAAGAGAACTGGCACATACAAAACAGGTAATACAGAAATTCTGACAATGAAACTTAGCAAGCTTAGAATAAGAAGTTTAAAGAAAAAAAAAAATTGCCTGAAGGGAACAAACTGCACAAGGAAAATTCAGGCTTACTTTGTTATCAGAAATCAATGTTAGTTTTCAGTGAGACAACTTCCATATTTGCAATGCAAGTCTGAAATAATCTTTATCAGTGAGTTATGGGGTTCCATGTGAATCAGTGCTAAACTTACTTATTAAGGAACACAAACCCAGCAGGAATTATTTCAGATAATCACACTGGCTGAACACACACAAACCATAGGCTCATTTATACCCACACATTTGCACAGAAATGTTTCCATACACCGAGCAGAGTTTACTAAACCCAACAGATGTCTGCTGGTTTATATCTGAACATATGTTTCCCTGCAGACAAAGAATGACCTTTGGTAATTACTTGGGAGCTAAAGTAACATACTATTTCAGCCAATAAATGAGGGGTACAACTGTGAAGTTATGGTTAGAATGACTCTGAATTTATATTGAAAACTTACACAGTTATCCATGTTACAGTACCCAGTTTTGATTTTTTCTACCGGAATACAAATCACTTGCTTAAAAGGACTCTTGTTACTCATTGGTGAAATACAGAAAGCTCTCAATTGAACTGGTTTATTGTTAAATTAATAAACACATTCTATACTGAATGAATCCATCTCTGATAAATATTATAGAAATCTTACAAAGTATTTCCCCTGATGTGCAAGCAATTTCTGGGAAATGAATCAGGAGGACTAGGAGATGTTTTAATAATGCTCTTTGTGAAGATTTCAGTGACTGAGTGCTGAGCAGAATTTTAATAGTTTTGGCCACAGATTTACTTTGCCAACACTTTGTGGTCATTATAATTAAATTAAATTTGGCTAGCATTTAAAGCATTTGGGTTCAACCTAGAAAAGCTGGAGGACTAAATCCTTTACATACACCACAAATTTAACCTATGCACTACTTAACGTATTGAATAAATCAATAAAATCATCCAATTCAGAGCTAGAAAAAAACCTTCAAATTCAGAATATTAACTCATGTAAGGTTTAAAAAGGACAAAATACCAAACACCTGTTTAGAACCACGTTCCATCTTTCACACAACTCAAATTCTTTTTCAGTCTTGCTATGAACACCAAATTAATGCCTATGAAACGCATGAAGCAGGGGTTTTTTTACTCCAAATAATTCTGTGTATATATATTATTTGTATAACTACGATACCTAAATGTGTCCTGCGTATTTGATCTATTAAAACTGTCAGAAAAGAGTATCAATATCCCCATTAACAAAGTAGAGACTTGAGGCAAAGAGAAAATTCAGTTATTTGCTTATGCTCCCAAAAAAGGGTTTGTGGCAATGCCAAAAAATTTAGGCCAGCTCTTTTAAGTTCCAGTCCAGAACTAACTGTTCTGGTCAAAGCATCTCAAAAGCAATGTTTCATTTTTTACCAAAGCCATAGTAAATTCTCATTCTGCTTAAAATACTTAAACCATGTGACTGCTGAACCAATTAATTACGAGGAAGATTCTCTTCGTAAAGAGATATAATGATGTGGTAGGCATAGTGTAGAAAATAAAACGTGCATCTCCTTAAGAAGGAAGAAGATAGACGAAGATGGGAGACACTTTGATGAAAACTCATAGATGGAAAATGCAGTGCTAATCAGGCCTGGGAATATAAAAATACTGAAAATGTTCTTTCACAGAAGTTAGGTGAGAACTATAAATAAATAAATATGGTCCAAGTAATGAAGAGTAAAATGATTGGAAGAGACACTTGAATTTAATTTGTGCGGCTTTGATAAGAAATTTATCAGCACAGAAGGTAATAATGCTATTGCTCTCTAAAGGTATTTGTTTGCAAGCTGCCAGATAAAGGTGGACTTCAGCTATGAATATGGTTTTGATGGTTTATTTTTTATTGGTATTTCTCTCTGAAAGATAAGGAAAGTCTGCTAACTTCAGCAGTTTGAGAGAAAAATTAATTAAAAGTGAATTCATCTATTAAGAAAATTAATCTTTCAAAACCAGCTCAGATTGTTTGCAGGTTTGTACTGCGAACTGAAGTATCGCATGGTCTAAATCTGTGGAGACTCATCTATATCTAAACTAGACTTGAAGGAGGAGGGGGATGATATCGGCTTGGCTGTAACAAGCTATGGGATGACACCCCAAGGGACAGGGTTAGAGGGATGAAGTGCTAGCAACAGCCCTCACCTGTAGCTCAGAGATGGCTGGCTACACTGCAGCATACTGGAAGTCTTATGGAGATAAACCAGGAGCTCCTGAGTTAACAGGAGCCGAGAGGGAAACATGAGTGAAATAATACCTCAGTGGAATTAGGGGGTGTTGCTGTACGAAGGTGACAAGACCAACAGCCCAGCTGAAGTGCCTCTCATGAGACCCTCACCTGGAGCACTGTGTTCAGCTCTGGAGCCCTCAGCACAGGAAAGACATGGACCTGTTTGAGCTAATCCATAGGAGGCAACAGAAATTATTAGAAGGCCAGATCATCTCTCCTTTGAGGAAGGGCTGAGAGAGCGTGGTTGTCCAGCCTGGAGAAGGGAAGGCTTCAGGAAGACTTTATTGCAGCCTTTCAGTACTTAAAGAGGACTTAGAGGAAAGACAGAGTCGAGCTTTTTGCTAGCAAGAACCACTCACAGTCCCTGTAAGAAAGGCTTAGAAGGCAAGCAGTTCTCTAGCATGTACTTTCCTCTTTAGTATAACTGTCCTAACATCTTCCATCCAATGAATTTTCCACTCACGTTACTGCTGATTAGGATCCAAATGTCTATATTTCTCTTTGACAGTTATTAGAGCTAGTGTTCCTATCAGTTGTGATTTTATTCCTATACATACCTAGCTAATATACAGAGATGCATGCAGATGTATATCCATATGGTCATAATGACAGTACTTCGACTGGATTCCTTTTTAAAATGCATGATTTTGATTTAGTTTGATTACTTAAAGTCTTCCATCAAATTAGCTGAATGTTTGAGCTTATTAGATTTTGGTAGACTGTATTGCAAAGATGAATTCAGTGACCTATTAATTTTTTCCATCTCTTTTTTATAGAGAGATATAAATGTAGCCAGTGACAGCTCTTACACCCCAGCTCTCCTGCACTCTGGGTTCATGGTAAACCAGTATATCCTATTATTTCATAAATATTAATGGCTGTAGTTATGCTGCAAGTCAGGCAATTTGCCTCTTAGCCTCTGTGCATGCCAAAGGGCAAGTGCCTGCCTCTACGCAGTTACCCGATGTGGGGACTTTGATTACCTTACCCCTCAGCACAGATTAAGGAGCAACTTTCTGTCGAGCATGAATGGGAACTCATTGGTTTAGATTTTAGTCCCCTATTACTGCACTGCTGCAGAATTAATCTAAATGTCACAGAAGCTGTTCAAGAACCCATGATGGATTTACCTACAGAGCTCTACACAGATACTAGATTTTGGGAAAGACCTTGATGGTCACCAAGCTCAAGGCCCTGCGAAGCTTCACTTTTACACACAACTTCCTCCCCCCAACAAGCCAGCAATCATTTCTTTAAAGATCTTTCCTACAGCAGTCAAAGAAGTTAACACACATTATGCGAATTTGAAAAAAGGATGAATTTCAAGATCAAGTACTTCCACCAAATTCTTCTAAAGTGAGCATAGAAAATTCTTCCTATGGCTACTTTTACAGATATTATGATGTTCAGACCTTGTAAGCTACTAAAGGGAAGACAGGAACACAATCAAGTAGCAACTCCAATAGGAAGGAGCTTGTGCACAGTGCAAATTCTATACCTTCTGATTTCAGTCTGTTAAAAGTGTATGTTTCTGATTTAGTTTAATGTTTTTAAAAAGTACTAAAATGGTGGATGAAAAAAAAATAAATCATCAGAAGAGTTTCCATCCACCTTCAGAAAATGGAATTGGACCTGAAATTAGTTTAACGATCAGGTGTTAAAAATCACATTCTAAAACACTTTCAGTTTTAGAATTCTTTTCAAATGCAAGTGCTAAGAATAATTTGGTTCTGATAGACCTTGACAGACAACTCATATAATTTATTCTTTTAAAGTACTTGAGTAAAGTAAAAATCTTTGATAAGATATTAACCTACCTGAGAAAAGTTTCATAGAATGGGGTACCCGAGATCTCAAGTAAACAAGTAACAAAATTATAATTCTTTAGCAAGTCCTTTTGAGCCTCCTAATCAATCAATATTTGGCAGCATTTCTTAGCTGTTCCTATGAAAAGCCATGCACAGATTGCTAAAGTGTTTCTTGCTCTGATAAATCTTGTTATGTTAATGAGGTTGATTATTTCCTCTCTACAGATGAGCAGAATACTGGCATATAGGCAGTAATCTGTTATTAGCACATTCCCAATAACTGTTTTTATTTTCTGACTCATCTGACAGAACTCATCAATAAATCTCATAGGATTTACACAGACATAAAGAGATCAGTAACTTCCTTTTGCTAAGTGTCTGTCAGGCTAAAGTATATTCATACTAAGTGTGTAAAAATTAACCTGTTGTGAGGAAGCTGCTTACTTTACAGAGTAAAATCCACTGGCATTTCACTCCTCTTCATTCTGCGTATGTATTTTCACTTCCACATAGAATACAAGAGTCATCCAATTAACCTATTTAGAAGAAAGTGCAATGTATTTCTGTTGCAGACATGCCAATTATTAGACCAAAATCTAAATAAATGCTTACATGAACACATATAAACACCTAATCTAACTGGGAAGGCTGAGTTCTGCACAAGGTCATTTGGTTTGTAAAGAAAAAAAGTGCATGAAAATGGTTTTGGCCATTATTATTTTTTTTTTTTAATTACATATAGATCTCCCATTTTGTTAGCAACAAGTTTACCCATTCTTAGTTCAGAAGCGTGTCAAGAATGCAATGGGGAAAGATAGGTGACTGAAGCTAAACAACATCTGCTACAGTGAAATGACTCTGACTTAGCTTCTTTAGAAATCAAATAAGAAAAATACTTAAGTGAATTGTATTTGCAGTTGAAGTGTTTCAGCAGGTCTGAAAACAATAGAAACAATAATTTAACCTTTCACCCCAAATCAAAATAAATTCCTTCAATTGGTGTTATTAACCTGTGTCATGATACAGTTTAATATATTCAGAGCAATAAATATTAGGCAAAGTATGAACTACATGATATTACAATACACAATGCTGGATCATGATAAATAACGGTTCTAGGTTGAAAAAAAAAACAAATGTAACTTGTAGACAGAATATTTTGATGCCAGGCAGGTAAGTAAGGGATTGCATCTTAGAGGAAAAGCATATTATAGAGAAATATAACTGCTTTTTCATTATTTGGAACAGAAAATTCAAAGTTTTGTGTTAGAATGGAAGTTTAATACCTGAAACTCTGATCCAACATGGATCATTATCTGTGCAAGCACTAACTATAGAAGCATTCATACACGTATGTTTAAATTCCTAACTATAGCAAGTCAATTCAACCACTCTAGCAAAGATTATCCTGACAGTAGACATTCATACAACTGCTTCCTTAGGACTGCCACTTTCTGACTTAAGATTGAAGTCACTGCTACACACATTAACCTTAACAGTTTGCATAAACATTAACCTTCGTATACAAAGTGTGAAAAACTTTCAGTAGGCATATCCAACTTCTAAGCAGATCTCAAAGTTCACCCATAGTACAGTTATAGTACATAGCAGTTACTGTACAGTGATCTATATTTACAAGTATCCCTACCACAGCATCTCCTCCAGTTTACCAGTGCCTGCCAAGACCTTCCATGTCAGGCAGCCATTTTCTTACCACAGCACCAATACCTAAGTAACTCTCTCCCGAACCATCTTATAATTAGCAACCTTCTACTGCTGCTTGTAAGATGGTTTATAATCAAGAAGCCCAGCTGAAGTCTACAAGCAATCAGCTCTTGATCAGTACCTCAGGGCTTTTTTAGCCCAGAAGGATGTTGACAGTGTTGAGGATCAACCACCTGTGACAACTTCTCAGATGGTTAGAGAGTCTTGTGCTTATCCAAAAACAGCAGAACAGTAAGAATATGTTTTAAAAGGGAGAGCAGGGAAGATCCATGACAAGCTTAGGGACCTTAAGATCCCTTTTCTAGTACCCAGATAATTACAGATAAACAACCAAGCTGAAACTGAAGTTTCTGAAGCTCTAGACTAAGGATAGAGAAGACTAATGGATCTGTTTACGTGGCTTCTTTGGACAAATCTTAAGCCTTGAAGGGGAATTATTTGCTTCTCTATTAGCTCTGCAGTACACAGTAAAAGAAGTAGCTTCCAGACCTACATTTTTCTCCAAGTCATGTGCTTTGCTGTTGGCCAAGATGGCAGCTTGCATTTACACATACTGTAAGTGAACATTAACTTCAAAAAGCCCAGAAAAGAAGTACAAATACCAGCTCATCTCACAGAGCCATAAGAAAGGTTTTGCGCATCCAGAAATCAGTATCTCACTACTCATTATTCTACTTCTGGAGTGTCTGTGTGTGAACAGAAGAATTTAACAATCAAAAAATACTTAGGAAATGACTGAGGAAAGAACCACAATGATAAGCAAACAATTAAGACACCAAACTCCTTGATCTGATACTACCACATAACATCTTCTGTCAGATATGCTCGCACATTTAATGCCTTTAAAATCCTAGCACTTTTTTCATGCAAAAGTTTGAATTATGTGCACATGACAGTGTAAATCTATGTCACAGTTCCACTTATCTATGAGATATTCATCTTGCTAATTTTATCAAAAACTAGCTTCAGCATCATAAGTGTGCAGACAAAGGAGCAGACACAAAAGCTGGAGGTCTGCTGCCTGGCGTACGTCTATGATCCCTATGCTCCTGTGATTGTACGTATCCAAGCATCACCTGAAACAGCTGAGTTTGACAAGTAAGAAGGGATTCAGAACTGTCAGAGATGCTGAACAATTAAGGCTCTAGGAGTCAGTCTTGGAAAAGGTTCTTTTTGATGTTTTCTGCCTGTCTTATAGGGAAACTACCTTTGATAATCAGGACGGGTGGCTCAGAACATTATAAAATCAAAGATAGTTCCCACAGCATCAAACTTTAATTTAGACAGAAATGCCTCCCTCAGAGTTGAAATGCTCTAATACATGGTTAGCCTTAATCTTGCATGTTCCCCTGATTCAACATAATATTTCATCCTGACCTTTTGCTGAGAGTTAAAAATAAATGCTGACAATTATAATTATGTACAGCTGAAGATAAAAGTAGACTCCATCAGTGTGCTTTATATCAGAAACATTCCACCCATTTTGGCCAGTTTGCTTTCTGCAACTGGAAAGGTGAAAGGAAAGGAAGATGTAAGCTTAACATGGCAAACGGGAAACATCTTCAATGACAAACTGTTAGTGTGTTAAAAATACCATCTGTGCATGCCCATGTTTTTATAAGGAAAAGGATAACATACTTCTAAAACATGCTTTCATTGTTTCTTCTCAAAAGAAGGTAAATGTATTTGAAGTTCTACTTTGCTGGCTGGTAAAGGGGAAAAGAAATCAAAAATGTATCTTGTATGTATACAATTATATATAATGTATATACCTATGGAGAGAGAGGGAAATGTAATGACATATAGACCTGACAACAGAAGACAAGACATCTAAGAACTAATCTATAGTGGAATCTGAATATTGAAGTTAAAATGGATGCATCTGCAGTCAGAAGGATGCCGCTTCAAACACTGCTCTGCCTTTGTTAAAGAGCTTTCTTGCTATGTGGGCTTTTCTTAAAATTGACTTTCCGTTTCAAAGGAGCAGAAATCCCTAAGCCACTTGGTATACCATGGGAGGGTGAAGAGGATCACTAAAGCCTTGCTGTTTATGCTAATAAGATAGTAACTCAATTTACTTGAGTACTGATCAATGCTAAACAATCAGAGAAGTTCATGTATTATGTATTTCAGAAGAACCTGTGCTTTTTAGTGGAATGTCACAAGGTTAAACTACTGGTAGACACTGTTTCCCTTGAGCCCAATTTCTGCTACAGCGCTTCCTATCCACATAATGAAGAAACAATAGCAAAATAAAGCATTGTTTGGAACACATAATGAACTGCTCTCATAAACTTCAACCTTCAAAAGTCATTATATTTTACAATTTGATGCAGCAGACACTTATTAAGCCTCCATTTGGCTGGCTATGTCAAGCAATGTACACTACTTTTTATCATGTCTCAGTAATTATTGATAGAACAATTGTCATGGCTTGCACTGTTAATAACACTGCATTAGCAATCGAAACAGTTTGTTACATACTTCCTGGCAGGTATACTGCAGTGCCATAAAATCTGCCTCTACTTATCATAGTTAACAATTACTTTAGGAAATTTCTAAAATATAAAACTTTCACGTTATCTCTTCTTCCTGCCACTGACTGTTTTCTATGGTTTATTTAATCCTTTCACACTAAATTGTACTGAAAGTACCAAACACTGTTTTTTTAGTTCATAGCAATTCACAAGAAAGTTTTGTTTGATTTTTAAATCAAATGAGACCATTTAATATTTGTAACTAAAAGACAAAAATACTTCTGCATTCCTATGCAGCATTCTGCTGGTGGGTACCTTTGAGTGCTGTTACTCTTAAATGATAACTCCAAGATGGTCACAAAGCAATAATAATTAATAATAATAACATTAAATCAGCAAAAAGAGAGACAAGATTTATTTATTTAATGTTATGTTATATGAAGGATCTCATTAATCAATGCTATCATGATACATGGAGGATCCCATTAATTAACAGCTCCTCTTGAAGTTACAGGGCAAATGTGTTCATCCTAACATTTCAAAGCCATTTTTATTTGGTTTTGACCCTGTAACATTCACAAATACAGTTTGGAATAAGCTGCCCAGAGCTTGTGGAATCACCATTCTTGGAAATACTAATAAATAACTGCAAAAGGCCCTGGTAACCCAATACAACACCAAAGTTTGCCCAGCTTCATTTGGGGTTTGGACAAGAAGACATCCAGAGATCCTACACAGCCCAGATCATTCCATGATTCCTTGAATACAACTGGCAAAACTGGGTTCCTAAACTCCCCAAACACAGTCCTACATTTTATGTGAGCAAAATGAAATGTCAAAGAGGTTAAGTTGTAGGTCAGCTCTACATGGGATCAGGTTCTGAGAATTCACTAAGAAAATGATATATGCTAACAATGGCTTTTGGAACAGAGGGAGATGGAGAATGCATGATACCATGAAACCCTTATCGAAATGTTCAGAGGCATTAATGCCACTATTTATATATCAACATATATTGCAAAGGTTACTTAACATCTCCTTAGATTAGTATATTCTTCAGAATCAAATTAAAATTAATGACTGGAATTTTGAATAATTTATCGATATCACATGCTAGGGGTACTTCAGAGTTTCAATTCAGGGGAATGAATATGTACATCAAGATCAAATACATAATATATAGATATGAAATTAATTGCAAACAAAAGGAAAGACAAGGAAGAGAGCCAGATGAAAAGGAAAAGTGGGTGCATGTTATGCTGAACATAGACACTTTTTTGGGAGGTAAGGAGAAAGCACTGCAAGAAATGGGTCAGAAAGAATAACAACACGATCACAAAATACATCATCCTTCTATTCCCAAGTCTGTAATAATTGAAAACATGATGAGAAGTCCAAAGGACAGAAGAATGGTCCTGTCCTGACAGAGAACATCTTCAATGCTGCAAGTCACTTAAGATCTCCCTGTCTCCAATCAACGTTTTAATACAGTCAGACCCTTTTCACCAGTCTCTGCCTTAGTCCCTTGAACTGTAGTTTGAAGTTCCTTTTCAAACTAATCTGCTAGAATGCAAGCTGACTCATTATCTTTATTAGAGATCATTAATTAAAAGCAGTATTAGAAGGCATTATGATGTTAGTATCCCAGAGGAATTTTTCAAGGTAAGTTAGACCTGACACAATGAAAAGAGAGCCCTTTTAACAGTCAATTTTCAAGATAAGACTGCAAGCCCTTAGGAAAACCAGTATCATTTGCTATGCACTTTAACATTACAAAGAGTGCAACTTACCATAGCCTTTAGGTCTTTTAGGTATGTAATCACACATTTTTACTAATAAGCATTAGCGTATATTTACTGTAACTGATTTGGTTTATCAATAGCGATCTCTGTTGGTAACTTGACAAACTCAGGGCAATTACAAATGTTTGTATACAGATGGTATGTGTGCTCACATAGACAAGACCCAGGGAAAAACTATTGATTTGTAGGATAGCAGTCTCAATAATCTTCATAGTAATTAAAATCTTTTTATACTTGTGGGTAATCAAATGAGTCAGATCTCCCTTCAGGACTTGCTTGCATATCCCTTGGAACTGTTGTTAAAGGAATCAGAGCCCCCTAACTTTCTATATTAACAATTTACAGGATTGCTATTTAAATCAAAGCTGAAATACGCAGACACTAGGTTTTCTCTTCTTTCCTTTACTTCCACTAGACCAGGTTAATATATTTCCAAGGAGCTATCCCTTCTGCAGACGGCTTGAATTAAAAAACTGCTGTAGTTATCATTACACAGCTATTGAAACAGAAAATGTTTAGAACTTGACAAAAAGAGGAAAAATAATCTGTCTCATATACACTGTCCAGACTCCGCACAGGCAGGCAGGAAAATGAGAACATGTAAAAATCAAAACACTAAAAATAATCAACCAGAAGAATGCTTGAAAAATTGAAAATTATATGTCTAACTTTAAGATATGAAATTAACATATCCAAGGTAAAGAAGAAAAGCAGAGCGGTAGGATTATTTACATGCAGAAAGAATCGGAAGTCTGAATGGCACACTGGAAAGAGGTAATGCTATGTAAAATTGAAGACCTAGAGGTGAAAAAAAGTGGGGTTTTTTTCCTTTGTCTTTTTTTTTCTCCATTTTTTTACTGTGCTGAAGATGGATGTGTATGTGCAATCAGAGATAGACATTGAACCGTACCAAGTGTGAGGATTTGATTTCCAAGTGCTTATGGATGCAACCACAAAAACTGGAAGAAAAATGCCACTGGAATAGCTAATGACTACAGAAATCCGATTTATCCCATATTACATTTTATTGTAAGAAGCAACATAACTTCATGAACTGAGACACTAACTTGTGCACTCAGGGGACCTTGGCTCTAATTCTTTTTTGGGAGTTAACTAGCAGTGAAAAGTCTGCATCCAGCCCATACAAATAACTGACAACATCACAAAAGCAGTCTACAATCAGAACCGGCAAAAAAAGGTGTCAGTCACCTCAGAAATGCGATTAATTTACAGATACAAAAGTATAAAATCCCAGAATCATAAAATCACTGAAAATGGCCAGATCCAATGAGAGCAGAGTTAGGACAAACCTCATCTTTCTTTAAAATCATAGCTATGTGCAAGACTCAAATGAAACAGTCTATTTTTAATATACTGATGCCCTGTCTGCAGAATACGATAATACAGGATAGATCTGAAACTAATCTTAGGATACTCACTGATTCTTCCATAAAAAGTAACTGCAACAATTAGCAATTTAATGCATTTTCATTCATGAGCAATGAAGAAAGGTCTTGCTCATATTTGATAAGACTATAAAGCAGATCTGAGGCAATGTAATTAACCAGTTTTACTTTTTATTAGATAAAAGTTCTTTTCAGTCACAACTGATAGTTTTAACTTGCCATCTGAAATAACAGTTTATCTGTTTTCACCACACTGCTGAGTTTCACCACATTTTATTTCTTATAAACTCACCACAACGCTGTTTCTTGCGGTTTTGTTAGAAAAATATCAAACCAAACAAATTATCACACAAAGGCACCCTGTTCTCAACCTTCCTACTACAGAAACCTATACACACATAATATATATATATAAAAAACTATATGTGGCTATATTAACATACATGCTGAAGTCTGGACACTAACATGATACATACGTGGCTAACAATATTTGCTAGAATCCTCTGTGGGACTATTCTTTATAAAGGATGGCTAAAAAAATCAAACTATGAAGTTCCACCAACCTTTTAGTAAAGAACTTCTATTCTACAGGAGAAAAATATCACAAATAGCTACTGTTTCAGGTCCTTTTTCATATGTTTTTTATTACACAGGTATGGCAAGACAATCATTTAAAATCCAGCCCTGAAGACAACAAAAGACTGCCAAAGCATACAGATAAATGCCTCCTCCTATGAGTTCTAAGAATTAATTTCTCCACAGATGTAAGCGTGATAAGACAAAAAGTGATTTACCTTGACCTTTCTAAACGGTTTACTGGAGGTTTTGTTTAGTCGTGGGCTATTTTAAAGTTTCAAAGGCATTAGAACTAAAAGTGGAACAGGAATGATACTCAAAATACTAAGAATTGGCAATTTTCTCCTTGCATCATTTTTGCTAACAGATATTTTTAAAAACCAAAAATTGCTGCCTTTTTCATTTTGAAGCCGAGCTATCCAAGATTTGACAGCTTAGCTGCTTTTTTTTGTTATATAGTATTGATTTCAGGCTTCAAATGCCAATACAAACAATTTTGCACCCCAATTAGCTTTCATGAATCAATTTATCTGCTGGGGCTCTACACTTCCACATAGCAGACACCGGCTAAACTATACACTGAAAGCAGCAATATGTAATTGTAACCAATTAACTTGAAGGGGTGAAATGGGGGGGGGAGGGCAAGCAATGTTATAACCTTAGCCTTCCACTGATTTCTCTTCTGTGCCAAACAGAACCTGGTTCTGATTTTTAAGTTGACACTTTTCCCATTAGAGAGATCAATATGGAGAACAACAGAAAAAAAACCACCGACAACTGCAGGAAAACTGAGACACCCTTTAAGCAAACATTTTGACTACAGGAGAACACAAACCAACATATTTTTTAATGGATGAAAATACCTGTTCTTGATCATTTTGACTGCTAGTTAGAAGGCAAAAGGGCAGATATGACTGCAATTCTAATTGTGAGAAGCCATATAGAGACCATGTGGCAATGGGGAGATCTTAGGCAGCCAAAGATGCCTGATCTAGCTTTGAAAGTAGGACAAGGCAGGGCCAGCTGCTCTTAAATCTCAGGTAATTATCTTAAGACCTTCTTCCTCCTTCCCTTCTCTTCCCTTGAGCTACAATGATAAAAACTTTTAAATGCATATGCAAATAAATAATTTAACTAAATCACTTTGATCACTAGAAACTGTTAGTTACCATTAGAATGTTTCAGCTGAGAGAGATTCAGAGAGATTAATTTGTCTTCCACTGTGCACAACAGCTATTCAAAATCCTCTAAAGACCAGGCTGTGTTGTAATGAAGCATATTTACAGCTTTCTTTATATTTTATTTAACAAGTAAACACTCTGACATTTTCAAACTGAAAGAATCTTATTTGTTTTCATGGAACACATCTTTCCAAACACCAGTGTGTGCAGAGAACACCATTTAAAATGTACTCCATCCACAAGCCAAAAAACACTCGGGAAATTCTTGTCATGGGTCTCCAGATTTTTGTATCGTGTTTTAGTGTTCATGGATATTAAATTTCCTACCCAACCATACCCTTAGATTTGGAAGAACATCATGATAACTTGTGGACTGCAGTTATTAGTACCTTTTTGCTTTCCAGAGACCCATCTTAGTTAAAACTGCTCACTAGACGACATTTCTTCCACACCTCAAAACCACAGCACTAAATGGCCTGTAAAATTTCTAGGGGGCTACACACCATTACTCTTTAAATATCAAAGAGGGAAGTATTAATGAGAGCTGAATATTTATTCAGATTTCAGTATCCTGATTTACAGAGGACACCCTTCAGTGGACAGTTTGATGCTGACCAGGAAAACCTTATACTTGACTCTAACACAAACTTGCTTAAAAGTAAATTGACAATAGAAGCACTTTATGCACCATCCAAAACAGACGTTCCTGTTTCATACAGGTACAAGAAGAAATGACAGAGTAATCACACTTAACCTGTCAAACTAGGATTACATCTTAAAGGCCCTTCTCCTCCTGTACCCAGCTGACTTGCTTTAGATGCTTTCCTGACAAAACCTCCTCAGGGACTCTGTCTTCCTCAGGTTTCCTTAGTCAGAGAAGCCCATTTAAAAATGGAGCCTGCTAGCTTTCACAGCTAATCTTCGGTTTAAGTTTTTCAAGGAGCTGAGCAGATTTAACACCTTTCTTTCCCCTGCTTTGTTTTCACATCCCAAACATGTTTATTTTTAATTGCTGTAAGAAGTAGTTAGGAAACGTATCCCCATAAATGAAATATGTTGATTATTTTATTCCTTCTTTGAGATGCAAATGTTGTTTTCCCCGATCAGGCATGCTCATTTTCTCTGACTGAGCAGTGAGTTAGTGATCTGCTGGCCCTGTGAGAAGTTACGCTTTCAAGCTCTTCTCTGTTACTCATCTGGTAATCAAATAGCTGCTGGCAGACACATTCTGCAACAAATTGATAGTGAAAGTGTTTGTATCCACTGAACTTTTATTTTCCATCAACCTGTGCATATTGTCCTTTAGATAACCTCCAAATAAGATTATGTTATGCCATGTGTCTTTTCATTGAAACTAGATATAGAGATAATAAGTCACTTTCAAGTGACAGTAGTTTTGGAAATTAAATCTCTTCAAGGAATATCATAGTATCATCAAAAAGTCTTCTGTGGAGATGCACACTTTCATGTCTAAGGACATCAAACACAGATGCAACTCCCTGCATCCCTTCCAGAATCTAAACCTTTCACAACACAGCACAGGAAGAATTCAATGGGTTTAGGCTAACTACATACACTCACGTTATCCCAATCTTTCATATGAATTTGTAGTGCAAATTCTTTTCATTAAACAGTGGGATTAATTATGTGACATTCAGAGTATTAGTAGATAAGTGCAGAATTATACATTTTATACATGTTTACCAGAAGCAGGTTTGTAAAATGCCTTGTGAAGATCACTGTATGCAGCTGAATACCTGGACTAATGTATAACGGATGAAGCATTTTAGCACAATTCTTATGGAGCATTGCAGTTGCATAAGCTTAAAAATGATGACTTGTCTGTGACAATGACTAGCAGCCTCATGGACCAAGCGGAAGATGGTGCACCAGTGCTAGCAGTCAAGTATTAATCGAGAAAGAAAAGGGTATTTTACAAACTTCCAGCTTTCTATTTCAGTCTTAAAGAAACTAGCAAGTTTTTATTCCCCTGGGGTGTAATTACTAGTAAGTGGAAGAAGCTCATGAATTGAAGATATAACAATTGTGATTTTCACAATTAAGGATAAAATTTTAAACATGGTTCAGATTTAAAGGAAGAAGAAATTAAGGCTAGAATAAAAAGATTTTCAAGCTAAGACTTTCATATTCCTTATATACCAATGTTGCATTGAAGCTTTACCATTCACTTTAGGGGGGGATAAAAACCGTAGTTTAAGAGCTATAACATTTAAAAATTAAAGAGTTAAGAAAAGCCAGGTTGAAGAGCTATTTTCTCACTCAACCCTAGTCAGTAGAGCTAGCATGTATGCTTCTGTATACAGGATGTCATCAGAACAAGTGCACGATTTGGGAAATTGTTTAAAAAGACTGCCATTTGAAAACTGAGGGATATAAATCATGCTCATAATATGATCTGAAGGAAAGAAAATCCACAACATGCCCATCTTTGTTCTCGGGAGATGAACCGGATTGCAGCTCTGCTTTTCCTTATCTTGTCACAGAACAGCAAGATGAACTGTGTCTGTAAGCGTCTGTGACAGCACCAGG
Organism: Nymphicus hollandicus; assembly: GCA_009823435.2. NCBI lineage: Eukaryota > Metazoa > Chordata > Aves > Psittaciformes > Cacatuidae > Nymphicus > Nymphicus hollandicus. The sequence continues at coordinate 23,693 of WTXV02010473.1, forward strand.
TACTGGGAAGGCTGTAGGAAGGCTTTTAAGCATGAAAATTCCAAACTCAGACTGCTAAATTCTTACCTGGCTCAAACTGGATACAGTTTTATTGAGATCAGCAATGTTAGTGCTTCATGCTACCCACCGGTCTGGCCAGAAGAGCGAGAGCAATTGCCTCGTATGGACACCTTTGTTAGGGTGCAGAACACAACACTGCTAAGAATGCAAGGTGGTGGGCCAAATTCATTTAGTCCTGAGCATTAGGACAGACTCCCCAGAGGAAGGCAGGTACAGGGTGACCACTGAGGATAATCATTGTCTCCAGCAACTACTGATGAAGGAGTGATTCTGCATCTTTCCCTTAAATCAGAACTATTATGGTTAAATTGCAGAGAGTTGCTTCAACGACCTGAGATGAGAGAAGCTGCATTTCTCACTTGGCTGGTTTCACATTCCCTTTTTGATCCTAAACAGAATCACCCTGATCACTAACAGACCACTACATCCAGCTTAAGTGTACAGATAGATTCAGAGAGAAGAGTGGAGCCCCTGCTTTCACCAGCACTTCACTGTGTCATCGACCAGGTGAAATCATGAGAGTCTGAGCCTAAAAACAATCCACCAGGTATATAACATTATTATAACCTTAAACAAAATCTATTTTTATTCTTACTTTAAGCTCTTTTTCTGGATTTCATATTCATACAAGTATATAAAGGAATGTAACTTCTACTAAGTGAAGGGATACTTGACTACCAGCAAGAAAACCTACTAGAGCTATCTGGGGTGAACATTTTTCTAATCAGTACTTTTTGTTTAAATTATAACATTTATATTTAATTATCAGAAGAAATTTTTGAGGAGGGCAAATGCACAAGTTACAAGAGACTCCTTATTCCCACGCAATACCTGATTAATCTTTTCTTCATTATTTTGTGACACAGTTATTAATTCCATTAGTTAGAACAGGACATGTGATTTAAAATGTCATTTAGCTATATACCACCATTATACACTAGTATAATACTGTCAAACACAGCTGTCAAACACTAACATAAAATAAAAAGGGAAACATTTTGAAGGCTTTTGACACTTGCAGAAAAGACAAAGAAGTCACTGGACAATATTATCTGCTGGGATATCTTCACAGACAAAGTTAGGTAAGAAAACAGAATTGGAAAGGTTACCCTAAAAGGACAGCATCATCTTAAAATCCTTTATTTGCCAAATACTGCATTCAGGTTTCATTACAGACTTAACACTGGAGCATAGCAACTGAATGGAGTACAGGAAGCCATAATGTGTATTATTATTAGCATTATGAAGTTTTGAACAATGAACTACATTTATCATTTACTCATTACAATGTGCTTTCTTCACACAGATTATCCCATTAGTAGCAAAAAACTTATTTAAGACCTGTTGTTACTACTACTACACAAACAGTTTTGAAAAACGTAATAAACACAATGGGCACCATCACTTTTTGAAGTGTTAGAAGCCAAACAGAAAACAAAAACCTCCCATATGTTCATTAAATAGCACTTGAAAGGAATTACCTAAGAATTCAATATGAAAATTTTGGGCTATGGTGCATACTCAAAAGTTCAAATAGCTTTATGCTTCTACAACAAATATGCTGAAAAATGGTTTCCACTGCCTATTCTGAGCTGAGATATAGGCAGCTTCTCTCTGCTACCCTAAACTACAAACACTGCTGCAGTGGATGACTTCATTTCTTTAGGCTGCATTTTGAGAAACCATGCATGGTGAAAAAGTACCTCAAAATATAATTTACAGATTGCAATTTTACTTGGAAAGAATTTCAATTTCATAAACTAAGTAAAAGAAATATTTTTGCTGACTTCATATGGGTACCAGAAGGATGCCTATAAGGGCACATAGAAACCATGAGCACGCACATTTGGCTGGACTAAAAGCTTTGGAGAAGAATCATTTCTCCTCCCCAGCAAAGCACTGATCTGTCCTGCTGAGGGGAAGGACCAGAACCAGCCCACGGAGCTTGAAACCCAGAGGCAGCAACAGCAGAACTCCTGTGTGTTTTCAATAAGGAAATACTGAGGAGTTTCAGCAGATGATGGGCACAAGTGCTCCTGCTCCTACAAAAAAGTCAGAAGCTAGTAAAATATATCAAGATTAATTTATGTTGGGAAAATGTAAGTAGAGGAAATTGGATGAATCTCCTTCCTCAAAAGACCGAACTTTGATCCTTAAAATCTTTCAGTAAGTTTAAATTAACTACAAGTAATCGCTATTCACCACTGCAGCCTTTTCTTTACCCTCGGAACCTCACTTAAGGCTTTGATCTCATTCTTACCCAGCTAATTTCATTCTGCTTAAATATTACAGATTGCTTGGATAAAGTCTTCCTGTGCTTCTCTATTTTACAGGTTTGACTTCAATAGCACCACTCAATACAGCTGCTAACTTAAAACCACATCTGCAAAATAGAATCTATATGTCACTGTCTCTGTAAAGATACTATATTGCTAAAAACTATGAAGGTTTCCTGATCAGTTTATTACATCTGTAATTATCCAAAGCCAAGCCAATTATGTCAAAAAAAAAGACAAATTGCCAAGACTGGCATTAAATAGCTCCAACCAGAAAGTCTTAATTTACACACTGACTGGACTCCAAAAATTTATATTTTTATGATCCTATATTTAACCAAGTATAAACAAACCTTTAGGTAAGCAGCCATTAAAATGCAATTATATATTTGTCCATTCATTCTATTGTCCAGCCTCTCTCCAAACCAACTACAAATGTTTAACACAGACACAGAGAGAACCAAAAGCTGACAGAGGCACTCAGGTGCTTACCGAGCTGGAAGCTTGCTGCTCCATGGACTACGGAGAAAATGTCGCATCAGGCAAAGGGACTTACATGTTAAAGTGATTTTGTCAATGTTCATTTAGTTATTGTCATCCCAGTGTGCTGTCAAACAGGGATCACAAACTGAAGGCAGGATAAAATTATGATATCAATCTGCTACTCTTGTGAAGCCAACACTTGATTATGGCAGAGGTTTTCACAGAGCAAGGACTGTGAAAATATGTAAACCACACTTAATGCCACAAATTAAAAGCAAAAAGTTTACTTCATTCCAAGTCTGTATATGCATCTTTCGCCAGCCCATTCAAGTGCTTTTTTTATGTCAGCTACAACTGACAATAGTAGTAATAAATCAAATCAGCTGGACTCTATTCCTTCAGCTAGTGTGGCAGTAATTGTCTTTCTGAAGAGGGACTTCCATGACAAACAGAACTCCTAACTTGTAAAACAAACGAAGAACAAGATTACCCATTATTGAATCTAATGACAAAATAACAGTTGACTTCAGTAAGCATAAGCAAGCTCCTAAAGAAAAAAGACCAAGGCTACAAGCTAAAAAACCTGGTCCAATCTTTTTGCAATAAAGCGATTCTTTCAAAGGAGGACAAAGTTCTATTGCAACACCACTAAAAAAAGCAAATTAAAATTAAATACACAGAGTAGCAGCTCTGCTGACCTGTTAAACATTGAAACAGCTACTTCAAAAAACCCACTACATTTATCCAGAAAGTATTAATAAAAATCCAATATACAGAATTGTATCTCTGTGCTCCATCTCACTTCTTTTTGGGGGTGTAAAGTCTGTCGTAAGTTATTAGTAGTATTTTATTTTTGCAAGTCTCAACCTTACAAAACCGAGAGCGTGCAGAAACAGCCTATGAAAATGTCATTCCCCTACAGAGATAGAAGGAATTCTGTATACAACTGAGGAGCACCTTGATTGTTTCACAAATTGTTACTGTACCTGGAAATTCTACTCTGCTGAATGCAGTACAGGAGCCTACGGGACTGAGATTTTGATCATAAATGTTCAGCAAATAACTTCTAACTTCCCACCTTATATTTAATCGTATATTTTTCCAGAAAAATCTTTTGGAACATCATACATAAGAAGGACAGTGTTTCTAGCACCTCTTCAAAAGCAATTTAAAGATAGAACATATATTGAAAGCCGTATCTGAAGGTATTCTTGGAAATACCAACCATGTGTTTAATTTTTTCTGTTTCATTTCTTGAGTGTGGCAACAGATACTGCAACTATAAAAATAATGTATTCTTGAGCACTGAGATTTTCTTTGTGTATAATGCATTCAGTTGGTGGGTTTACGTCATAGAGATGCCAGTGTGAACCAGGAATAAAGCACCCAATAAATTAGTTGGCCTGAGGATTCCAGCAGAAAGAATCATAGTAAAAATCTCAATATTACTACCATTAAAGAACATTATAAAGATATTCTGTCCTTCTTCAAACATGTGATCCAAACACAAAAAAAGTAAAACCCCTCCTTCTGATTGCACAAACACATCTATACCAGATTCTCCTAACTTATATTTGGATTCAGGTTTTTATTTAATCACAGTGCCCCAGGTTGTAAAAGTTCTATGTGATATTTCAAGTTTATTTCTATATAATATATATAATGCTGAATGAATTAGCTTTTTTTCTCTTCAGTCAGCTTGTGAAGTATCATCAACTACACCCATTTGACAATCCTCTAGTGAAGGGAAAAAGGCAAAACAGTAATCAGAGAGATGTGATATTATAATCTCATACTGAATATTTGACTACTATGAAAAGAAACAATTTTCAACTACTTGTGAAAGTTGTAGTGTTGAAAATATCTTGAAAAACATACATAATGAAAAAAACATCTTGCATTGCATTAACTGCACTGTGCTGCTGCTTTGCTAAGTGCAGTGACATCCAGCCTCTTTATGTTGCCAGTATATTCAAACTCAATTCAACAGTAAAGTCACATCTTGGTGTTGTACTAAAAGATATCCGTAGGTATCTACAAAATAATTTAGGTAAGAAGATTTTCTTCCAACTGCCACAGTAAATTTGGAATAAATACTATCTGTCTAGCGAGCAGATATTGCAATACTAACATGTGTTAAAGACCCTGCATGTTTAACATGTTGGCAACTGTTGAAGGAGGTAGAGGATAGACAGTATGAATGTCTCAGACTCTTGGAAATC
>WTXV02010478.1:8409-19185 GCA_009823435.2 Nymphicus hollandicus
TCTAGTGGAAGTTGTCCCTGACTGTGGCATGGGGTTGGAACTGGATAATTATTAAGGTCCCTTCCAGCCCAAACCTGTCTGTGATTCTATATTGTGTCAGGTTGCTAAATTCAATGTATTTACAGTAACCACTGTCAGCAAATTGATTAAATGTGCCATGATACTTCAGTTCTTGCTTTAATTAAACACTTCAGGAATTTTTTTCTAAACAGCAGGAATAAATTTCAATTGTATTCTTTCTTAGAATTTTAAGGAAAAGCTTCTTGTTAGTTTGGTGTTTGGGGGGATTTTTGGGGTTTTTTTTTTTGTTTTCCAAATCTTGCTATAAAAATCGGGAATATTGTTCAGAGCTTTTGTACAAGCTCTTTCTTGTTTCTTGCTGTATGGTTCTGTATGGTTCATATCTTTTTAGTAGCAAAAGAAGAATGTAAATCTCTGTATATGTGCTTTATTAGTATAGCCAAATAAATAAATGAATTGCCCTAAAAACTGAAAGTGCCCCTTGAGATTCACTGAGCTATTCACAACCTAAGTTTGACAGGTAATGATTTAGCCAAACCATCCATAACTTTTATTTGAAAAACAAGGACAATTAAAAATAGGATGAGGCATTTTGGTCATGAATTATTCTGATCAGGAATGTAACTACAGTTTTATTCCAATGCTTAAATGAAATATATCCCTGTATATCCAGTGAGTTTCATTACAGCTTCAGTTTTATTACCTCACTTTGAGAGATTTAATCCTTTTCTTGAAAATGCATTACTCTTCAGAAAGGACAAATAAAAATGAAATACAATAATAATTTTTTGGGGGTTAGGTGAGAATAACAGGAGAGAAGGAACCAACTTTAAGATTACTAAACCTTTATGTTGCTACTTTGAGATGCTCTTAGCATTGCAGCAGCCTTTTTGAAAACTCAGGAAGAGCAAAGTTCAGAGGCTACAGATGTGCCTTAGCTTTGTGCCATGGTGTCCCCCCTGCCTGCCTCACTGACATTACCAGCATGGTATTTGCTGTGGTGGGCTCCTTGGAGAGCCCAGGAAGTTGCTGCCTGGGACAGTGAGGATACAGGCTCTCAGCAACACCAGAGGAGCTGCAGGACCAGCTTTGGCCTCGTGCTGGTGGAGGTCTGGGCGCTGTTGCAGCAGCTTACTTGGCTGGACTGTGCAGAGAAAGCGTCAGTGCAGAGCAGGTAGCTTCTCCTCTCAACTGCACCCAAGAACCACATACAGTTCCACATTCTATCCTGGGTGCATAGTAGAAGGCTTTCCTGCTACCAAACAAAAGACGGTCTGAATCCTTCTTTCCACCCCAAGACCCAGCAGCTAATCTCAGCAATTCACCTCTCTGCTTTGAAGCCTCTTGGGATAAAGACCAACACCTCCTGAGACGAGAAAAGAAGCAGAGCTGAATCAGGCCAAGTTCCTTCTAGTTACTCCTCAGCAACAGGCATAAAACAAGGGATTCCTCTTTTATTCTCGCTTCGTTATAACTAAGCTGAGCACCATGGTTAGAGCGGGGAGGAGAGCACTGACAATGGCTCCAGCTTCCCAAGATCATCTCCTTCCTTTTCTTCCTGTAGGTTATCTGAACATTTTCGTGTAATGGGGCTTTTCAAGGAAGCTGGTTATCTGAGGCACTGATGTGTGAAAACACAAAACCTAGCTCCAGCAGCAGAGCCAGTCAAGCTACAGCAGCATGAAACCCAGCACGCAGCTCGTTTACCCTGCCTCGTCAGGGAGTTTGGCAGCTTGCTCTAATCTCTGTGCTGCTGCATCTAGACTGCTGCTGGCACTCAGGCTCGTTAGTTTGAAGAGTGTATGGGTGTTTCTGCACTATGCAGAAGCTGATCTTCAGCATGCTCTGACCTTCCCTGATACGCTTTTAATTCACATAAATACTTCTGAAGTTTTTCCTCTCAGCCTTTTCTAGAAGCGGTGCTCAGACTGCACAAGGATAAGGTGCTACTCACCAAAGCTCAGGTCAAGACAAACTGAAAGCACCAAGAAGCATCAAAAAGCTGGAGGCCAGCACACCCTGGGGAACTCCTGTCTCCCTGAAAGTTTTGAGTCAGGTTGGCCATGAGTCAAACTGGTGGGTGCAGCATGCGTAGTGCTTTCGAGCCTGATGCTGTCATTTAGCAGCCTCTTCTGATTTAAAATGTTAGCAAGCAAACAAACAAATAGCAATTTTTCTTCTCCTTCCTGAGAACTCTCACAGTACAACCTCTGTCAGAGCTGCACATGTGTGTGCACACAGGCACATACAAAAGAAATGCAAATGTCCATCACAGCTGAAAAATCAGGCTTAAAACAGAACTAATTATGTGATCACAGAGAAGGACAAAAAAAAAGCATTATTTGCTATGACTTTAGTTTTTTGAAGGCTCACTTCCTAAAATCACTGAAGATGGTGATAGTAAACTGGGTATGTGGAGAAGACTTTCCAAGAGCCAAATAGCTGCAAAAAACATTGTCAGTGAATAAAAAATGCAGTCTTCTGGTCACAAGGGTAAACCCTTTCACCCTAATTTGAGGATGAGCAGTTTTGCAGCTATATAGTTGTTTCTTATGCAAATACTGTTCTATGCCTGATCTTGTTAATACTGACAGTACAAATCTTAAGCATATGTTTCCTATCTTGGGCTCTCTTTTCTTTTATGGGATGGGAGGTCACCCGAGCAATAAGGCCTTTGGTTAAAAAGTTGTTTAACACATTGCCGTAAGTACATAAGCAGCTTTTTTTATTCCTTGTATTGAGTGCTAGGTTGCTAATCGATTTTTACAGCCTAGTAACGGATCTCTTATTACAGGGTGAGGTGAATATCATGTAAAGTCAACCCTGAGAGATTTTACAAAGTTTTCTATGGAACTTGCTAACTCGAGGCTACTGCTTTGGAGGTGCTTTGGGAAAACCTTTGCTAAGGCTTTTAGCATGAGCAACAGGAATTGTAATTGATGCTTGAAGTTCTCCTTTCAGTGAATGCATGTAGAAACTAAAACCTGTTGTCTTGAGTTTGACCTTTGGAAGAATGTCTAAAGAAAAGGACTTAAAGGCTTTCCCCAATCCAAGGCTTATTACAGACCTCTTATTCTGGAAGAAGTACATGTACATTTCTGAAAGGTGTCACCCAAACCAGGAACTGCTTAGCAATAATGTCTCCTTATTATACACAGAGCTACTTTGCCACTTGCTTTTCTACTCAGCTGCCTGGTCTCAATTATAGTTGTCTTGGCACAGATGGCTTCTTGAAATATTGATCTAAGCCTTTCTTCAGCTATCTTACTTTAACTCCCTTTTGCTCCCAGATATTCTCAGACAGTGAGCCCTGACAGCAGGGCTATGCTGGCATTGGGTTTCAGCAGTGGTATTGAAGCCAAACACACTATCCCTGCACATCCTAATTGCAGCTGGGGCCACTGTTAGGGCCAGCAGCTGGTAAGCCGTGTAGAGAAAACCTCACATATGGCTTGGGCTCCAGATGCAGGCTTCTTTTCTATTCCATTTTTAGTCCTTGGCAGGACCTCCAGGCTGATGCCAAGCCCACAGGCCAGTTTGCGATTGTCCCCATCCCATGTGATGCAGGGGTAAATAAGATTTATCAAAAGTAAAAGAGCAGGAGGTTTCAGACAGCTCCTGGAAGCCAGCAGCTCAGGTTTACATAGACAAAGCTTGGGACAGCAGCCAGCTGTGCCATCTGCACTGGGATGGTGCATGGCCAGTTGTGCCTGTTCTCTGCTGAGAAGCCGCTACTCACAGCACCAGCCCCTGCCTACAGCCTGAGCCAGCTGCCTGCAACCTGGCTCTGGTAAACAGGAGTGCTGGGAAACCCTGCCTGCTAGCTCAGATGGTCTTAACATGCGCAGTGTGGAAAGGTCTCCTGTGGCTGTGTACTTAAGGTCTGCAGAAAGCTTTGACGTGTCAAAAACAACATAAATGCAAAGTGTTTGTATTGCTGTGCATAGGAGGCCAAGTTCTGGTAGTCACTTAAGAGACTTCATTCTACTTTATAAAGCACACTTGGTGGCAAAAAGTGTAATAAAAGCCCAGAATCCTAGCGTAATATCTAATAATGTCACTAAACAGATATATTTATTTTTTTTTGTTAGAAAGAAGGAAGACCTTAATCTGTTTGAAATGCAGAGCACAGTGGGCTGCTAATTGAAGAAATAACAGATACATGCAATCTCCCCCATCTCACTTTGCTTCTTATTTTCAAAACCAATATATCTTTCTTTCTTTCATGCAATCCATTCTGCTGACCTGCTCAAGCACAGATCTCTGTTTGCAAGACAAGCCCAATTGACAGCAAATCTTCTGGTTTCAGATCCAGAAATCTTCTCCCATAAGTGCTTGGATATTGGTTCAGAAGCAGGCAATGAAATAAAAATAACAGCAGAAAAACATCTTGAGTGATTTGAAAAAAAATCCTCCACTGAATGCAAAATAATAAGACAAAGTGGAGAAAAATAAAGGTATTGAAAATTAATTCTCCTGTCTCTCTCAGTTCCAACTCTGGGAATGTATTTTGCAGCTCCGGCATGTTTTCTTCCAGCTGCTAGGATCTGCTACAAAGTGATATCCTTTTTGTAGGAATGTTGTTTTTTGGCGGTTTGGTTGTTTTTGGGATTTTTTTTCCCAAATTTCTCACCAAGCTCAGCCGAAACTGCTCTTCAAAGGGGACTTGGGGTTCCCTCAACTCTATGTCCCTTCTGTTAAGCAGTAGCTGAGGAGCAGTTAGTGGGATGGAGCCTGCTTCCACCCCACGAAGCTGCAAGCGCGACACCGGCCGTGGGGAGCTCGGCGCTGCTCCCGCCGATCCCGGAGCGGTTCCCTGCATTCCTGAGCGCCGCCTGCTGCCTCTTCTTAAATTACAGCCTGTGCCTTGATCGCTGGGAAGCAATTCCGGTGGAGGAGAGCAGCAAACGTGCCCTCCCGGCCGGGTTTGAGGGCAGCCCATGGGCTTGAATTCACTAACACATGGACGTCTGTGATTTTTCTAATGCAGAACTCCGTAGCCAGAGCCCAAGCAGCCAAGGTATTAAATACCTTTGCACAGGTATTAAATACCCATTGCTCTGAATCATAAATCTATGCTGGGAGCTATCTGTAGGAAGCAAATAGAGATGGAAAGGTATACTTCTTTGTTCACTTAAATTTGAAACCTAGGAGACTTAAAAGGCAGTGCCCATGTAGCTTCTCAAGCTACCAAGCAAATAATTGGATAACACAGAACACTATTTAGATTTGAGATGCTCAACTAGATAGGTATCCCAAACACATATCTGTCTGCCTGTCTATCACCACTGTAGCCTGGGAATATATATTCAACAACAGAACAACTTATCATGCCTTCTCTCTTCTTGTAATAATCTCAGTAATTTACTGGGGCCGTATATTAAAATGTCTTTCCCTACTGCTATGCATTTGCATATATCCATCAGTCAGCTTGTATATGTGGGATGGTAGATGATTTAATACTGCCAAGAAGGCTTAAGATGTGGATAAATGTTTTTGTAAGGCTTGTTAACACTGTCATGCGAAGACTAAGGAGGCTAAAGATTTGTCCTAGACATAATGACTGGCCAAAGAAACATCACTGTCTGGAGGAGAGGAATATCATCAAATTTAGGAAAGGTTTTAGGAAAACAAATATCTAATCATGCAGAATAGAATTTCACTCTAATCAGTTTTAGTCTGTTTACAAAATCAGGTTTCTTGAGTGATTTCCCCAATGTATCTGCAGTTTGAGCCTCCAAATAGTACAAAGCTGAATATTTGCATGTCTAATCTGTCTGGACACTGTCCTGAATGATATATGTGTGTGTCCTAGAGAAGCTGTTGTGCATGCAGGATGGCAACGGGATACCAGCAATGGGAACAGGAGGGTATGTACCTGTGGCTGGGACAGAAATAAATTCAATAAGCATGGTCTTTGGAGGTGAAAAGCAAGTAAATGAAAATTAAATACTGGTAATGTTTTAAATTTTGTAAAGAAATTACTTTTGCTGATATGAACTTTCTCAAATACAATTTGAGTACAGATCTCTCATGGCCTCTTTTGGGGAAATAAAAGAAGTGTAAAATCTAAGTAGATGAAAACAAAATGTCATTAGCTTACAGCCACACCTAGTCAAACATTTTAATTGCTACAAGCCCTGAAGACTCAAGGAATAAACAGGAGCCAAAATCACACCACTGGAATTGCATACTTTGCAATCCTTGTGTGCACTCCTCTTCCTGACATCCCAGATCTGCTTGATCCTCCTTTCCAGGACACCTCGCAGCCACGCACAAGCGATAAACCCAAATCCCGCTGAACTGAAACACGTGAACTTAGCTCAGACCTCAGACATCTTCCTGGAATTAAGTCAATGATGTCAATGCTTCAAGGCTTTGAGACAGGCCATATCTTTTACTCCATTACTATGGTGCATTTATTACAGGGATTTTTGGTGCTTTGTGAATGCATCACATTAAGTAGTGGTGGATTTGGGATATGTACCTATTGCTAGTGTGCTTTACCTAGGTTAGTGCTCCAGTTGTTTGTCTGAGTGGGATCTGCAACAGGTCCCTGGGTTAATTAGCTCAATGTTACGAGACAAAACAGAGAAATACACACAGTTCTTTTCTATACTACCAGAATTTCCCAGAAGAAATACCCACTGGTTTTACTAAGCTGATTCTTACGCTAGTAACCAACAGAAAGAATATGAAGAAATTTGAGCCTCCTTATTGATGAATTTAACATTATAAGCAACTCCTTTTTCAATAAAATATTTACTTTTTCTACGTCAGCACTGAGAGAGATTTTGAATTACAATAAGAGCCTGGGGCTGACACCCACCTCTGCAGTTTCATTTGCTGCACAAGATGCGCCAGTGACTTGCCTGCAGACATCCTGAGTTGGGAGCTCAGCTGGGACCAGAGGGACACACATTTTTTGCTCTATCTTTCCAATCAGGCAGCTTTCTCTTCTCCAGGGCATTGCCTAAATATGTCAGGATTTAATTCCTTAACAAAGAGGAATAATTTAAATTGTTTAAGTCAACGGAAGTGTGCAAACTGAATTCTTGCTGTAGAGTTTCTGTTGGGATTAAAGGAGCTTGGCCAATTCACTCCTAAGCACCTAACCTATTGCCTCTTGCTGCTGTATTATTTTTATCATGGAAAATTCATGTTTCCAATTGGCTTTGGCTTAGTGGATGGCTGTTGAACTAAAAGCATTTTTTAACATGTCACTTTGCTCTTCCCTATCCACAGTCCAATATCTCTCAATTTCCATTTCAAATACAGCTCAGATCTGTGTAATCTTTTGCTTCTTCAACATTTTCAAGGAACTGTAAATTCCACAATTTAATTAATGGGTCAAAGAGGCTGAGCCTTCTTCATGGAAAATAGAACCGTACAGTGATTAATTAAAATTGCTATCACTGTTCCAACTTACTAGACTTGAGCATGGCATATTCTGCTAAGGACATTACAAAGTGCAAAACAAAGTGTGCTAAACTTAGAAAAGGAAAGGGAAATGTGATGATTAGAAATGGGGGAACATTTTTCCCAGTATGCAGAGACCAGTTTTTAAAGGACGCCGTCAAGAGTTATGGTGCACTTAGATTTGATCAACCTTAACATTCACTCTCTTATGCTGTGCTGGCAGATGTCTCTGGGGTTCAGATAGCTTTTAACCACACATCATTTTACCCTGAAAAATGGAGGAGGAACAGAAGTAATATTTACATAAACTCTGCAAAGTAACACTGCATCATACAGTCTCCACTGGCTCTTGTAGAAGCAGCTAAGTAATGAGAACTAATTTCTGGAATTATGTTGACATGCTTTGGGTATGCAGAAGGCAGCAAGCAAATTAAATAATATTAATTTGAGATGTATCTGGCATTAGGGAGAAATCTTTCAGTGTGTTGGAGAGACAACAGTCTTTCATTCGTCACTTTAGAGCTTATTTATGAAGATGCTAAGATAAGGCATGACTGAAAAACGTAAAAGAACCTGAATCTGAGGAAGCACATATTGGTCTCTCCTAGTTTGTTTGCTTGGTCAATTAGGAGGGCGGGTGATACGTGCTTGGTTCTTTTTAAGACAAACATCATCTTTTGTGGAGTGTTAGCATTGTAATTACCATCATGGTTTGGCTAATGTGTGTTTAAAGTACTCTGGGTTTTGCTTTGATTCTCTGTATATGTCATAGCCCCAGTATCCTAGTGCCTAAAGAAGGATAAATCTAAATGTATTATCTGTTTTCCTACCAAGATGAATTATCTGTTTTCCCATCAGGGAGATGTTCAGTTTGCAACTAGGGACCCAAGGCCAAAACCTCAACAGAAGCTTGCATGGAGAAATCAAGCTAGAATATTGTTCTAATGATGTGGCTTTGGAGGTGACCTTAGGTCAGGTACTCCCTCCCTGGGAATATTGCATCACTCTGCTCCTGTGACTCGACACTGCCCCAGCTTATTCCAGTTCTGCACTGGAGTCACAAGTGCTCTGAGCTGGTCATGAGCCTATAGCAACACTGTCTTTTAGGGGTGATCCTTAAGCCAGAGGTAGACTCCATGCTGTAAATCTAAAAGTGACACTTTGTGACCAAAGAGTGTTTTCCAGCACAAGTGGGAGTCACTGTGCCAGAACTAAGGAAGCACTCAATTTATGACACAGTATGGATCATCTGCTTCATGGCCATTATGCTGGAATGGTAGTGGGATGAAGAACACAGCTATTCCATGGGCTGCTCTTCCCAGCCGGTATAGAAGGCATGCTTAGAAAAACGTGATCTTAACCACTCTCTTGGGTGAAATTACAGCTTTAGGGGAGCTTCTACCAATGGCCATGACAGAAAGTGCAGAAATACTCATGCCAGGAGTGGTGTGATAGGAAGCACAAGATGCTGAAGCAGTAACAGTCGCCAACAGAGTACTTAATTTCTAGATACCCTGTGCAGCTTGTCTTTTATGACTGCAGTCAGCAAGAAGTATTAAACACTGTCTCCCATTCAGTATATGGAAAGTTAGGATGTTTCCACCCTGCAGAGTGAAGGAAACCCTGTGCAGAAATCTGATAGCTAAGGTTAGTGTGGTGTGGGAATGAAAATGTAGCAGCTAGGAATAAGGGGAGCCAGCAAAATGGAAGATTTTGAGTGATTCTCAATTGAACAGATCTGTCATTTATTGTGTGATTTAGTCTCTTGTGCCTTTCTCTCTAGAAAATACAGTCATTTCACTCTTCAAAAACCTTTTCTCGAGCTCCCGATGAGAGGATTCCCCAGGAGAAACAGCAGGTGAAATTCTGGCAGTGTATAAAAGAAGTCATTTCCTTTTGTACATTTTAGAAACCTCAACTTAACCTGTTTTCCCTCCTTCATCCATATACACAGGTTCTTTTGCTAGCAGATCCGCCCTTCAGTTAAAAGTTTAAATGCTAATCAGCATGAGTTAAGTTTAATCACCAGGTAAAGGCCACTGACAAACAGCTTTCCCAGTATGGATCCTGTCCATACTTTTCCCTTTCCACATTGCATTTAAATTTGGAATTAACCCCCCACGTTCCCTACTAACATGAGATCCAAGCCACAGTAGCACTGCCATCTGCTAAATGACTTAACAGCGCAAGGCAAGTCACTGACCGACAGAGGAAGGTGCCATTGGGTTTGTGACTCAAATCCTCCTCCAGGGCACGGTCTCCCCATGTCATATTTATTCCCCTTGACACCGAGGCCTGGGCTCTGCAGCCTGTGAGCACAAGGATGCTGATGGAGCATCGGTGGGTGGCTGCCCTGGGCACAGCACAGACAAAGCGCGGAGGCCGGATCCCTGCAGCAGCCCGCAGCAATTGCCATGACAACCAGCAAGCTGATTACTCAATTACAGCGTTCCTTTTAAAAAGTGACATAAAGCCAAGGGACAACACTTCCCGTGGTGCTTGATTTTCAAAGCGCCAAGCTATGTTTAACTTTTTAATATACCTTGTGACTATGTTTGCCAACCTAATTCTGGATCGCTTTTTTTACTATCATCTTCATCGTTATTATTGTTTTATCCCCATGTTCTTTGAAATGCTGAGAAAGTAAAGAGCTACTTAAAACATAGAGTTTTTCTTGTTGCAGGAAAACATGCAGGTGCAGTAAACACCCAGTGTAACAGCCTTACTGGCATGGGAGGACTGTGACAGATGCACATTTGGGAGAGTGCTGGAGCCATGACCAGTTTAGCAAAATGTGCCAAACCTGCTCCAAGAAGCCTCAATGGAGCTACTCATGCTGCAGCCTCTGAAACTGAGTTGTCTCTTCGTGCCGTGCATCCTTTTCATACCTAACGTGCTCCTGTAGGTACCACTGTGCTGCTCTCAGAGCTGATGCATTTTTCATCCTTTTGTGTAAGTGTAGATTACTGAATATTTTTCTGCAATGTAAGAAGGGAAAAAGTTGAGCATATGCTTGTGATTTGGGTTTCATTGGTTTGTTTAGGTCATGTTGTGGTTTAAGGACAAACCCAGGACAGGTCAGTGCAGATTTACAATGCCAGTTCTGCATGAACTGAGGAATTCCTTTGTTTTTCATAGGGATATAACTGCTGATATAGCACCTTGAGGGTCTGGTCAAGGTCTTCATCATGTTGGACATACTAGAGGTGGACAGTGAGAGACATCCTGTATCAAGCAAAATAGACCAGCCAGGCTAATGCCAGGGAGGAAAATAGAATCACGGAAATAGAAAGTAGCTTTACTACTGATCTTGCCTGGATTCATAGGATCATAGAA
>WTXV02010478.1:20828-43483 GCA_009823435.2 Nymphicus hollandicus
TTTCCCCTAAGCACTCACTACTGACCACTATCAGACATGAGGTAAGACAAGTCTGTTTACCCAGGATATTACTGAGGTGTACTGCAGGGGAAAACTGAGACCTCCTTTAGTCCATCAGAGTGGAAGAAGCTTTCCAATCCCTCTCCAAAAAGCAGAGCTATAACCCAAGGTATTACCTATTAAATGAATGCTGAAGAAGACAGATTCTTCCCTTCCAGTTCCCCCAGGTCCTCTGAAATTGATATGTGTGGAGTATAAACAGCAACAACATGCTGAGGGCAACAGAAAGCCACAGCAAACGAACTGTTCCTATGCATGTATTTACTCATGCCGTGCCCCTCTTCAACATTTTCAAGTTAAACCATAGTCCTTCTCAGTGAAATGATTGAATAAAAAATGCCTGATTATTTCAGCATTATTTGCTTTGCAAGCTGCATGTGGTATTTTGTTTCAAAGCTGTGAAAATATAATCTGATTCTCCAACCCATGGGAAAGAGCAGCTGAAGATACAATTTTCCAGTCATCTCATTTCAGTATGTGATAGAGCTGTCAACCTGGTGCTGTGCAGACGAGGGAGCTGGCCTGCAAGCCATCTGTGTGAGGTGGTGCAAGATGTGACTGGCACAGGTGTTTGTCAAGGAGGTATGGAAAAGTTCAGAACACAAAATTGCTGCTTTCTGCTCCTCGGTTAATGAGTCAGCTTCCCAGCCAAGCATGCTCTGAAAAGCAGAGGTAGAAGGGATCAGCAGGAATATTATCTGAGCTGTGCTAAAAGACATGTCCTGCGCCCACTTGTTACAAAGGAACAGAGGTGTCCTGGTCACACATATATATATAGTATATATAGTAATAGGATATATAGTAATGAGTGAACAGAGTCAGATGGAGTTATAGGACAGATAACCCACAGTTAGCATTTCTGCCCTTAGCCCTGACTACGTGATTCTGTTGTTCCTTCAGAATATGCATTATATTGTGCACAAGCAAAATTGCTGTGCTTGTAGACGTTACCATCAGCAAGAGGAACCATCTTTCTCATGAACTTTACATTCCCAAGCATGGAGTGTTACTTCATGAGAGTGCCCTACTACAGAGATGAGAGAGAAGTGACAGCACAAGTGCCCTGGTTCTGAATCTCCAGGTTTCCCTTTGCACCTTCTTCTTACTGCTTTTGTTTTATATCACTGCAGAGCAAGAAAGTTTGGGACCTAACCCAGATTCACCTAATGTAACCAGCTGTAAATTTGAAGCAGGATCTAGCTTTAATTTTGGCCCTTTGCAAGGGGGTTAGATGGCTTCCAGAGGTTTCATCCAGCCTTAGTGGTTCTGGACTTTTGTGGCTTCCACTCAGGAGAGATAACAAAGTAACAGTGGTTCCTGTGAGATTCGTTCAGTGTTTTTCATTTTTGCACTTCAATCTTGAGAAAGTCAGAAAATACCAGTAATCTCTTTTTTAACATGGGAGCTGTGAGGGCAAAGTCTAGGGAGCAGTGGTGAGTAGCCATAATGCACTTAAGTCCATAGTCAAAGCTTATCCAGGGGTTTTGCCACAGACCCAATGCCATTTTTGTGCTTGCACTTGATCTGTCAAAACAAATCTACTCTCTGAAATTAGTAAAGACAAATAGGAATTTCAAAAAGGTGACATCTACAGTGAGATGGAGCACCTTCATTGACTTTTGGGGCTTTATAGGATGCACACGTATGTGATCTGGGTGTTTAAAGCATGACAGGATAAATGCAGGTAAAAATAATCCTGGTATTTAAGGCAGCTGTGCATAACTGTACCTTCTCCTTTGCCTTCTTTTCCTTAAAAAAGAAGACTGTGAAGGGTCGCTGAGAACCCAAGCTGGGAAACCAAATCTCACTAATAATGGAAAAGTACATAATTGCTCCAAAAGGCATGTACGTAACTAATGTGTATGATCTGCAGTGTAATGTATATAGTCTGCGGTGTTTGAAATGGGCTGTGTATAACAGGGTGCCATCCGGTCTCCTCTCACAGCCTCAAGCAGTCAAAAATGATGGCATTTTTCAAAGCACTGTCAGCAAGCAGAGAAGGATTCAGGCTGGGATAGCTAAACTTCCATTTGATAATGTGTTGACATCATTATATACTGGGAGCATACTTTCTTTCAATTGGTTAGTTGAACAGAACATCTTCTGATGTGACATATCCTTTGTGAGGAGGCTGCATTGTTTCCTCTTTCTTGCTGTTTTATTCCTTCCCTTCACCCTTAGTGGTAGCTTCTCCTTGCTGTGTAAAGACATAAAATTTAACAGAGCCATCCCTTCCCTTTCTCCTGCCTCTATTTATTTTGCAAATGGTAATGATGAATCACTTAGGAGATCCATTTTGTATGCAACAGGGCTGTGCGTTTTCAAGTTTTCTCAGCACATCATTATTTTCTTTCATGGTCATAAAGCCATGCTTCTGAAGACATCTCCTGGGAATGATCAACCATGATACTGGATGAGATGAGCAGAGGCCTCGATTTTCATTTATGCTCTCTGGTTTTTATTTTATTTATATATTTTTGAGAAACTGGAATTTAGACAGTTTAATAGACTGGAAAAATAATTGAGGGAAAGATCCAAATATCTTTTCCCCCTCTAGGGACACACTAGCTATTTCATTAGAGACATAGATGGTAAAGAAGTTTGCACTGTTATCGTTAGGGCTTGCTTTTGTTTTGTGATAACCTCTGTAAGGAACCCAGGATGCTGAACAACTCCTGCAACTCATGCTACAGAGTGACTGTCAGTGCAGCTTGGAGTGCATGAGTGCTTGTATTTCCCAAGCATGAGGTATGGCTGCATGGAAGTGGTCAGGAGCAAGGAGAAATGGTAGCACCAGCAGGACCACAGACATGCGTCAGCAGCCTTGTTTGTCAGCAAAAATCTGGAGTCAGGCTTAGATCTCCTGGTTTATTAAATGCCAGCTAGCACCTTGTATCAATGGTACTCAGGGTATGAATTTCAATCCAACATCTAGTCCATTGGGTGTTGAGAGACCAAGTTCTTTGGCTTTTGAATTAAAATATGTTCAGTACACTTTCATACACTCACTAAAATTGAGATCTGTCTTTACCATATAGTTTATGATCAAGGGATCAGAGCCAATAACTGATTTATTTTACCAAACAAGTCTTTAGTATTTCCTTTTTATATATCCATATTTAATTGTTTTAATATATATTGATCTTCTGTTCATGTAATATATGTTACTATTTCCATTATAAAAGGGTCATTATTATGTAGTGCTTTCTTGCCTTTATATCATTCTTGACCTTCTCCAGGTGAAGACAGCACAGAATACCTACTTTCAGAATTCCTGCAACTCAAATTTCCCAAAATTTTCCTCAATTCAAGTGCTACCAAAATTAAGTACAACCAGATCCCTGAAAATGGGAAATTGGAAAATACAGCCCTGCTTGAGGGTGTTGGATTTCAGTTTACAGCCTCATTACAGCTATTGCTCTGTATATTAATTTGTGCTGTGTTGGGACATTTCTTCTGCTCCTGTTAATACATTATTAGCAGCAAATGCCCTCTATAAACTTGGCACAACAATCCTGTCAAAGACAAGAGATATTAGCAAATACCGATCCTCTGACCTGTGTAATGTTCTGTGGTGTAGTTCTCAAAAATGTGCAAATCAGTTGACCCTCATAAGCTCTTTATTAGTCCTTCCAGAATTTCTGAAGCAAATTAAGAATCAACAACAGTCACCCCTAATTAGCTGACTTTTCTCCTAGGATGTCATACAGCAAGGGCAGGGAAAAGAGGAGTCATCTTCATCTGTTCAGTAGGAGCCACAAAGAAGCATCTATTCACTTAGAAGACCTACACATGAATCAGCACCTGCTGTGCTAGGTGCTGCACAGATACACGATGTATTGCAGGTGGAGTAATTTAGACCTCAAGAGTAAGTACATCAACAGATAGTTACTTAAACAGATGCAAACCCCTAGAATTGGATGGATCTACAGCCACCAAGAGATGGCCTTGCCTCCAGTGAGCATGAAAGTGTTGAGATCAGTCTTGTCTTTCCAGCTGTTTTATTCTATTTCTGTTACATGGTAAGAATACAGATAAAGATGGAGCAAAGGTGAGAGTTCTGCTTCTCCACCCAATACAGTTTTTAATATATAAAGCTGAACAGGAACACTTAATCAAAATACTTCATCTATGTCAACACTTTTGATGGCTTGAGATGGCACCACTAATGCATGGACATCCATCATGCTTCTGTAACAGCAAGATATCCCAAGGAATAATTTAGGGGCCTTCTGCCACGACTATTGCTCTGTGTAAAGTCAGTATTTTATCCACTTCTCCAATGGGGATATTGTTTATGACAGTTTTATACAACTGTGGTATTACTGCTATTAATCTTCAGACCCCTCAGATGATCCTGTGTCCTCATGTTGCCCTAAATGCATAACCAATCGTTGCCTCTACTTCCATTCTTTAGAATAGAGAGGGAGGAGAAGTTCAAATCCGTGACCTTGAGGAGATAATCCTTGCAGCTAACATTTAGAAACTGAGATGAGACACTTTGGAGGATGTCTTTGCCACCTTATACATATGTTCCACAACACTAGTTCAACTACAATGGAGTAATCTAGACCCCAGACAGGTTAATAGCTTGCTGAGACTGTCAGCTGATTTCCTTTGGCAGGAAATTTGGGTTTAGCTCATCAGTTATTCAAGTGTCTGTGTTTGTGTAACTATTAAAGCTGTATTTTTGTAATTGTAGTAGTCGTCTGAGTTTGTGAAGAGTAAGCATAATGTTTGCTAAACCCCTTTAACTGATGTCAGTGTTTGGGAAGAGTACTCAGCATCTATTGTAAGATGAGCTGTTCAGCAGAGTCTAGCAATGTTTTGGGAATAATGGAGGGTTTGTTTTTTCCTTTTGTTATGTTTATAGTAGCTTTTGCAATTAGTTACACAAGTATGAGAGTCCTTATCCAATGCTAAAATTTGCTCTCCATATTCTAGAAAAGGTTCAGTGTTTTCTTCCTCTTTCTAGACTATTTGTCTCAAATTAAGGCTGATCTTTCAGTGATTCACTTCCAGCTTCTGACAGTCTATTATCTGCCTACAGAGGTTCTTCAGAAATAGCTGGGAAAACAGGATGTTTAATGAAATAAATAAGCAATAATTAAATATGCTAGAACAACACATTTTGCAGCTATGCCCCATGCCTTCCACTAGGAATGTCATCATCTGACAACATGTCAGTAAGATACAGAATCTCAGGTCTACCTTTGCAAAACTATGAGGAATTGGGTTACTCCAGGAAACCCCCAGTTCTGACAGTCCAGTGTGATATCCCTTCCTTGTGGTTCTTTCTGCAGCTCATTTTGCCACAGACTCTTCTTGGTGGGTTCTACTAGAAATGTCAATGTTTTGCAGTTTAAGGGGATGGAGAAAAGGATATTTATAAGTAAAGAAGGGAGGAGAAAATAAGAAAATATTTCAGCTTCTCTAATGATAACTCCATTATATCTTCTCATTACAGTAATTGCAGGTTTGACTAAAGATTTTCCCATTATGCAAACTCTGGAGAGGCTGGGAATTTAATAAACAGTTAGAATAATACCAAATAATGGAGGCAAAAGGTGAAATTACCACTTGGATACATTTCTTTCAGCTAAAGTGTGCAGGATCAAGGGGTCACTCGGCAGAGCTAATTGCTAATTAAGCTTGGAGGGGCAGGCAGGCAGCCAGGCAAACATCCTTGTGTTCCATTGGGTTGCCAATTGATTACAACTTCAGCCCTTGATTAAACTTCAGAAATGATTAATTGATTAACACTTACACGCTTGCCAAAATGGACAAGAAGGAGGGGGCACCAAAGCAAGGCCACTGCATTAACCTCCAGGCAGTCTTCAAAGCATGAAAACTTTGCAGTTTTGCCATGGTCCCATTTATGGGTATTTCAGTGAGGTCAGTGCAGGAGCAGGATGAGCTCATGGCTCATCTCATGGCTGAGAAGGGAATCAAATAAGTTCAGCACAGGCTCTGCAAAAGACGTGCTCTCACTAGAAGGCACTTCATCGATCTCTTCTTTCATTCATCATCTGTAAAATGACAATGAAAGATTGTTTTCTTTGAATGCCCCTGGGTAGGATTTCTTGCAGCACAGATCCATATAAAGGACAGATTTGAGGCTGAGGGAAACCTTCTGAAACTTTCAAATTCAACAAAAAATGATCATGCCACTGTTGTTAAATGTGAACACATGGAGATATTTTGTAACTGCATTGATTTACAGAATTTAGATCAGGAAGTACAATCAAGTCTGAAACTGCTCAAAACATAGACCACAATTTATTTTCAGCAACAAACTGGCTGATAAGGAAGATGTCATTACTAAACAATTTACGTAAACCAGAAATCTTTCATACTTTTTGTTTCTTTTCATCTGGTGCTTTTGTGTGGATTCCTGGAAGCATGAATACAAGCCATGATAGACCATCATTGAGAACAAATACTCAAATTATTTTTCACTTACTTCTCTGTGTAAATATAATTGCACAGTATTTACCTAATTATTTATGTGGGCTTTGTTAGTAATGACCATTTGAAGTTCTAAGCACTTCAGCTTTCTTGAACTATCAAAAGTATGGACTTCCATCACTATATCTCTCAAAGCCATAATTAGAGCAATTTTTATCCAAAACACACCTACTTCCAAATTGTTCTATCTCATCGCAGTCAAAACCTCATAATGAAAATCATATATTATTCTATTTCTGAACTTGCTTAAAGAATCATTGCTATCTTACACAAATAATTTCCCATATTAAAAAGGAATGCACTGAGGTTTAAATATTGCTCCCCCAGCTGGAAAAAATACATTTACTTTGCAATGGGCTAATGCGTGCTTACAACTAAGCAAAAAAAAACATTCATTAGTATATTCTGGCTAGCAGATAATTCTGCCTAGTCGTGTTCAAAGAGCATCACCATATTCAAAGAGCATCACTGTTATTAAATAGACAGATGCAGTCAGCTGCCCCATGGGGGGAGTGTTAAGATGAGACCCCTGATTAAATGGTGACTCACAAGAAACTCTTGGCTTGAAGAATGCTTGAAGGTGATATAATCACCCATAGAGAGTTTGGGTGTACAACAATAGGGGAGACACAAAGCAGCATCCTCCCCAGTGAAAGCTGTATTCAAGGTGAAGCTTTTCTTGTGGACTGGATCCCAGCTGCTAAGCAACGTAAGCATCTTGACAGATGGTTAGCTGGATGACAAAGAATGACAAAAATCTTTTAAACTCATCTTACGTATAAACCTATTAATTTCTCTCTGAACCTCATAACTTGCATTGTCTGTATTGACCTGCCAGTGAGGTGTTTTCAGGGCAAGTGGCAAATAATAAGGTGTTAAATACTAAAACCCAATTTATTACCAGCCTTTTGAAGTACCACAGGACTTCATGTGAGAATGTCAGAGCATCCCAGGGAGCTGGTAACTTCTTCTAAGCAATACAAAGCTCCAGTTCCCCAGATAAGAAGGAACATATATGTCTGATAACACATACCTCTATCACCACCGGTATCCTTCAGTCAAAGGCCAGGGAAGAGGGATTATCCGGGGATTAAGTGTAGTTTAGTCCTTCAGATGCTGGTATGGCTGGACTGAGAAGGCAAACTGGAGGAAGAGATCTCACAGTAAAGCCTCATCTTTATCCTGTTTAAAATAAGGGCTCTTTGCTCCAGGACTGCTGACCAGGGCAGTCTCCTCACTTAGTCTGGGAGTTTGTGCTGCTGTTTTGTTTTGCCTGTATTCTTTGTCTACATTTTTTCCATCTTCTACTGCTCTATCTCCAATCTATTCCTTCTTCAGCTGCAACTCGTAGTTGTAAGCACTTTGCAGTGATTTTGTAACATAAAACCTCAAAATTATAAAAATCTCTGGAAAATCACCACCTAAAGTTGAATGAGATTTACAGCCACATCCCTAGGGAAGGGATTATCCAGCAATGTCTTCAGTGAGGCAGTTTATTGGACTATGGGGAAAATGTCCCCTTTTGATGTAGTATATGGTAAAGGACTCTGAAAATAATAACATTCTTCTGAGCAGAGCTACAGTTATATTTGTGCTAGAAATCAACACTGTGAACTTTGAATCAAAGATTTTCTTTCAGAGAGACTGATGTCCTTATTTAAGAAAACTGTGTAGAAAATTAAAGGGAAAGTAATTTTCGACAGAGGGTAAGAAACTGTGAGGAATAAATCCAATTTGGTGACAATTGGTCGTTCAGTACCTGAATGAGATCAGAGCAGGTCTGTATTATATGGCTCTCTGAAAAGCTACTCAACCCAGCACCAACCACTCTGAATCAGGAATAGTTCCCTTCCCATCTCAGTGTAAGGAAGGTGTGCAAACTGAATCCTCTCTTTAAACATGGGAATTTGCTTTTGTGTCATGCCAGCTGCAGAAGACATTTATAGCATTGTAAGTGTGGTTTTGTTATAATACAAGGAGCAGAGCCCATAGCAATGGGAAGGCAAAAGGTCTCCCCATTGCAGGCTGAGTGCAGAAGACAAAAAATGGATTATACCAGTTTCCAACATTCAGTCTGCCTCTGGAAGCAACACAAATTGTGCATCCTTGGTTTTCAGGACTGGAATAGGTATGACTTTGTGGTGCTGTGCTGGTCAGTGCACTCACACCAGCCTTCAAACACCTGGATCAGGGGAATTATTAATGGAATAAAAAAAAAAAAAGGCCTTGTAATTCAATATACATTTCTAACTTTCAGCAGTAATCCTTTAGGTGAGTTTGGGGAAACATGTCTCAGTGCTAATGCCAGCAGGAGCCGTTCAGCCCTCTTGTTTCTTTCCCTCTTAGTGGAAACTGCAGGCAAGTGCTCAACAATTAGTGTTATTTTGTGCCCTAATTACACCGTATTATTCTTTATTATTATCTTTATGAAAAATAGACCTGCTGCAAGTCTAGATTCAGTACTCCTCCTACACTTCCCTTTAAGCTGCTTTCCCTGCAGGCTCACTATCTCTTTCTCTTTCTCTTTCCCTTGCTCTCTTTTGCTCTCTGCTTTGCTAGTAGCTTTGTTTTAGAGAGGATTTTTTTCCTCCCAGCCAATGAAACTCTCTGCTTTTCGTGTCCTGTACTGAAAAGAAGAAATCTTCAGCAAAAATAGAGAGCAGCTGAGTGTGAGAGGACAGGTGCAAACGCTCCTGACAAGGCTATTGAATAAAAGGGGGATGGGGGAAAGCAGAGCTTTGCTGCTTAACGAAGGATGCTTTTTGCAGAAGGCTGTGCATGTGAACCACATTGCAATGAATGTGGGTGTGAAAGAGCATTAGCGTGGGACAGACACAGGCAAAGAGAGCTCTGCATCAGTATATATTGGAATCTGTGGGGAGAAAGGGGAATTTCCTAATTCTGGAATTAGGAGCCTGACTGGGCCTTAAACCTTAAAGAGTGCAAATGTTTTAGTAGGAACAGAGATGCATTCACTTGATTCATGTTCTCACATATGGAGCTGCTCATATATGGAAAGCTCTCACCTCCAATGGGCACACTGTGCAGCTGATCTCTCCATGTGCTGTAAACCCAACAAGAGCCAGAGGCTTCAGGCTTTCTGCCTATTTCCCACAGGACATACAATGAACTTAGCCTGGAATGTCTTTCTTCTGTGTCTGAGCCATTGCACAAATGTAAACCCTCTAATTCTGACTGGAGGAAACTTCCGGGTGGAAAGAAAGTTAAAACGTCCAGGAAACCCAGACAGTGCTGGCATTGTACAGGGCATGCCAGGTCTGAGCAAGTCTGGCCTCTTCACATGGCACAGCAGCTATACCTGCCTCTTTGGACCTGCAACAGATGTGGTAAGCTACTGTGTTCATTGACTCTCTTCAAAGATTCACAACTCTCTGGATATTAATAATTGTAGATTCACAGTTGAATACAATTGTTAGTTGTGTAAGACATTATTTTGTTCCACTCTAGATCCTGTTGTCACCTTTCAATATCTTGGGGGTGTTACCTGTCTGTCTGCACCCCTAAGACCCCCATGCTGCCCCAGCCACACTTGTACGAGCTATCCTTCTTTCTCAGATTCTGCAACTGTCAAACACAATTGAATTGCTCAGAGTAATTGCTACTGCCCTTATCTTAAAGTGTGCTTTGATCTTGAAAGGTTTGTGAATTCACTGTCTTGTCCATTATTTTCAATCTCTATTAACTGAGGCAATGACAGATAAACAGTTCCTACTTTTTTTTCTAGTAGAAGTGTTCAGGGAAAGGCACCGTCTTTTTCTGTATCTGGGGTGTAATGCTATAGGCTTCAATTCCCACAGAGCTCCGATAAGCTTCGATACTGGAATATAAAGCATAGACCAGTAATAACTTCTGCGAATGGGAGAAGTTGAGCCATAAACCAACAATATATTCTGTTTTCATGAAGAGGGATTTGCTTCTACGGCCAGGCTGTCACTAGTAGCTGAGCTATTAAGCTAATCTGTAAAGCTAATTTAGGTACATCTGGATGAGATGGTCGCCAATTGTTGCATCTGCAAGATACTGCAGAACTGCTGTTGTTTTTATAGGAATGCAGCCAAGAGGTTGGGAAGCTTTTGCCATCTTATCAGCCAAAACTCAAGCGTAACAATAGCCCTGTGCCTTTGCAAAACATATGTTAGGAAAGTTAGCAGTACCACTTGTATATTTCTTCCTTGCAATTAGTTTCCTCAGTGTAAGTATGACCATGAGAAAAAATAGGCTTTCCTAAAGGGACATCTGAGTACTTTTCAAATACTACCCCAGAGGGAAGCTGAGTAACAAATATCATATTTATTTTTCAGACTTCACATGCCCATCAACCCTTAGAAAAGTATTTTATTTACCTCATTATCGATAATCTGGCTGTTAGCTTGGATTGCTAAATGAATCTGCAGAAAAATAATGTGTGTACTCCAGTTCTTCAATGTTTAGATTCATCCAAGCATTCAAGAACTGTCAAACAAAATACACTGCATTCAAGGGAATATATTCATTGAAAGATTAAATTAGGTACTGCAGTAAAGCCCCCTATTGCAGTGGAGAGGCATTTCATGCTAACAAATAACTACAGCGCTATTATAATGAGACCTAGAGGCATGTGATTTCAACTGACTGCACATTTCTGCTCTGTGAGTGCCTGTATTTTTTTTGTTCCCAGGCTGATGAAAGAGCAAATAATGGTTGCTATGGAAGAGTTGTTCTCTTAAATGTTTTTGAAAGATTTTGTAGTGTTCCAAAGTTTATCTTCAGCATAGTTACCCTGGCACGCAACTTTAGATGCCTTTCCATCTACTTCTTTTGAAGCACTGAGAAGTTAAGGTGTCTCTTCATCTCCAAAGTTGTGTGCCCAAGGATGCTATCTCTGTTTCCTGGTATGCTCCCCCGTTTTCACTAAGCTTTCTAATGTCTTTGTCTTTTGCCAGTAGGCAGCAAAGCCTTGATAACCTATGCCATCCCCTTAAGGTAACAGTCTGTGTCTCACCTATTCTGAGATTTGGACACAATCCCTGCTTGTTTATCCTCTGTAAGATGGCTATAATTATTCTTTACCCTTTAAAATACTGTGTCTTTGTAAAAAATAAGACCTCCTTTCTTACCGGTGTTTCAGACCATGAACCCTTTGGAAAGCCAAAAGCAAAAAAAAAAAACAGTCAGATTTATGCTCAGCTCCAATTGTACTATCCAAGGTGTGACTGTAACGTAGCATTGCTCACACTTGCTTAGTATCCAAGGTTTAGTTCCTCCAGCTATGGCTGAGCCCAGCACAATGATCCTCTGTTAATATGCGGGGTCTTAAATGCTGCTGTAGAACAGGAGACAGCTTGTCAGAAACCCAGGATCCAGAACATGGTACATTCATCAATTCAGCCACTGTGAACAAGAAAAACAAATATTCATGTGGAAGCAAAAGCTTTCTGACATGGGGTTGAGTACTTCTGCTATCCTAAATACACTACGAATGTCTCTGTGGAAAGTATCAAAGATGCTTTATAGTACAAGACAGGTTATGAAGATGGTTCTTTACCCAGTTGGATACAGTCACTTAGGTGTAAATGCAGAAGGTTGAATAACAATCACTAAATAATTTATGCAAGGAATCTCAACATTTTTCCTATAGCCTTTATTTGACGAATGTCTGTACACACAGGGACTCCCTTGTGTCTGGCTGTTGGGGTGCAGTGAGGATTCAGTGATTTTGGAGCTCTATTGCTATTGATTTCAGGTCATTTAGGTCACTGGAAAACAACTACTTCCCCTTAGTGAAGTTGAGACCAAAGGAATTCATTTCAAGTTGTACCCTAAACACAGAATGCATGCATAACTCTGTATCTGTGGCTGACAGTCAGGAGTACTGGTGGTGACTAAGCTACTGTTTTGGGTTATATCCTACCTGTAAAAAATACTAGGTTTCCTTCTGGCAGAACCAATGCAGCATCCAGAAATGCTCTATGTGCATCTGTTTTGTGGATAAAACCATTGCCTTGTGATTGTATAGGTGAGAAGCTCTCAGCAGGCTGAGGCTGGATTTCATGTGCTGAATCCAAAATACACATGGGCAGTATAGTCCTCCCCAGGCAGGAGGTTTGAGTGCTTGCAGCAGTTATATATGCCTTAGGGTTTCCAATGCCTCCATTCAACATTTCCAATCTTCCTCAGGGTATTGTCTGATGGCAATCTTCAGTGTTTGAATTTGCTTCTGGCTTCATTTAATCTTGTGCAAACAGTTTGGATGATTTTTGCTTCTTTAGGTTTTTTAGGCACCTTTTATTTTAACTTTTTTTTTTCCTCTTTCTCCCAGTGTCCATTCTGACTGCATCCCACAGAGCTATCTGCTAAGATTTTGGGTGGGCTAAATACAGGACAGAAGCTTAGACCTAGAAATAAATGTAATACTAGCCTTATCTTTCTCTTGATGAGGATTGTTGAGTCTTCTTTTATGTCCCTAAGGATGCAATCTCTTTTTATGCAAGAGAAATTCTCCTCTCCAAGGATTTTCATACTGCAGCCTTTCCTCTTTTATCTGTGAAGAGACAAAAGAAATTCCCATACCTTCTGTGTCAACAGCCGCCTGTATTATTTTAGGCACTCCTCTGTCTGGGATGAACAGGATTTCATTTGATAAATCAAGGCTTGGTTATCAAATGAAATCCTCATTTCTAACCACATGATGCTGAGACTGACAGGCTGTGACCAAAATGGCACACAAATAATGCCAGAGCAGCTGAGCTGCTGTAGTCACTGGTGGTGGAGAGTGAAAAGTCAGGCCCCTGCAGAAGATCAACCACCAAAGCAATTTTAGGCTGTGCTCTGACATGCATTTGGAAAGAGTGACTGTGTTTAGCCTTTTGCTGCAGTGGGCTCAGCATCTCTGATACAAGCCACCCCAAACTGCAGCTCAAAAGCATTCCCAAAGCTTTTCTGCAACATCAGAACCAAACAAGATGAACCCTCCACAGTCTGTAGCCACCTAATTGAAAGTTTCTGAGCCTGGCAGTCTTTATTATCCTGAATTTCTGGTGGAAACAGTATATTCCAAGCTTCCCCCAATTATAGCTACCAGCAGCACAAGCAGCAGCTCTTGCACTCGGGCTTGGTCCTCCCACACACCAGTTCCTCGCTGTTTTGTTGCCTCAGGATGGAGTTGCCTGGCAACAGGACTGCATCTTGGGGAGACAAAAGCTATTATTTCTGTCACACAGATGTGCTAATGTGATTATTGACTGGGGAGGGCTGGAGACAAGATACACATGACAGGTCAGATTTCAGATACTTGACAATTCTCAGGCAAGTGGTTTTTCAGAGAGAAAGGTAGAGAACCTGAAAGAAAGGAAATTACGGTGTGGAGGGAGCAGCCAGGTAGATGTTAGGTACAGCATGGGCTAAGATAAATGTGCTCATAGATCTTACAGAAAAGCAGTTTCGTTCAAGCAACATAATAAAAAGACCGATTTGGTGTGTTTTATCTGATGAACTTCTACCAAGTTCCTCCTGGATTCCTGCAGATGGTCTGGATGCAGGCAGCTGCACGCAGTACTTAGTCACATCTCACGGAAGAGCTGTCCTGGAATAGAGCCTGACACTCTGGAAATGCTGGTGATCCGACAACCTTGCAGATGCTCAGCGAGTACCAACCTCCCTGGCTAATCATTGCTGACAAAGATGTTTTTCACCAGCTTTATGCTAATCTGGATCAAGACCAAATGGCAAAAAGAAACTTATTTTCTCCTGCCACCAGTCTTTCAATGTCCACATATATGTTTGTGCTGAATGGAGGGGCAGGGAAGGCCATAACTGAGCAGTGACCATTTACTGTTTCACGTTTATTGAGAAGTTACAGGATTATACTGACAAATTTGGATTTCAACGTAGCTTTCCTTTTATAAGTTACTTTTTAAGCAGGAGGAACAAGCAAAAAGCCCAAACAAACATTACCCTTCCTCTAGGTATCTATTAAGGTGGCTTGTGTAATGCTTTCTTCTGGCTGTGCAAGTCTGTGGGAAGAGCCCTGGCTTCTCCTTTCCGGAGGTGTGGGATGCTGGGTGCAGTTACTCTGCGTGGCTGCAACGTTGCAGCTCCGTAAAATTACACCCTCTTGTTGTACTGAGCAAAGCTGCCTTAATATTACAAGAGAGTTTGATCACTCTTGGATGTCGAAGTGCTCTTCATACCTGGTATGCTCATACTTTGTTACTGTGGATGGGGAGGTATAATATGAAGGCATTTTTGTCTGTGCATGAGGCTTAGAATAAGCAATTTTTTGTGGATTTGCACATATTTGCATCCAAGTTAGCTTATATGAGGGCAAGAATTTCTCATCCTATAAACCAGTGGCCTGGGGCTGTGGCCAGTGCTTGAAATGTAGGATTTTATTTGAATTCCTATGTGGATCAGTTTTCTTTTTCTCAATTAGAGCTTTTCAACAAAAAACCATGAGGCAAAATGGATGAAAGTTGTTGGTACAGAAATCCCATCCCTGTAGTTTCACATTCACACTGAGTTGTATAGTTGACTGTCTAGCAAAGAGTCTGTTCCAGGCTACGTACAACTGAGGTTCACCCTCAGTTCATTGGTCATTGCCTAGATTTTCTTCCAGAATTAGTACTTTTTCAACAAATAGGTAATGGATGCTGCAGCTGAAGTACCCAAATAAATAACAGTAACAATGAGCATGACTGGGTAAAACTTAAAAAATCCCATTGGTCATATCATGTTTGTGCTGTTTCGTGAGTTGGGGTCCTTACAGTGACACTGGCAGTTTTGTTGGAGTTCCTTCTGCTTACTATTTTCCTAGTCTCAGGCATGCTGCTCAGTGTAAAGCAGCATGACAGACACCAAAGAAAAAGCCCTCTCAGGGAAAAGGACGGCCCAGTACTTTTTCCCCAGCAAAATGGAATTCTAATGACTAGAGCATGAAATGCACTTTTCTGCTCTCAAGATGAGAATTAACAGGAGGGAGGTCTAGACAGCAGTAACAAATGTCCACTGGTTCCTACCTGAAACTTAACTCATGCCTAGAGCAAAATCCTAATCGAGTGTGTAAAGTGTGTATGTGTACTAAGGGCAATTATTTCTTTTCCTCAGAGAAATTGTATCAAATGTGTAAGAAATAGAGATAGGTGAAAAAGTCTCTTGGAGGCTTGGGGGGAGAAAAGGAGATTCCAGTATTTGTCTCCATTCCAAAACAGAATGAAGACTAGACCTTTAAAAGAGCTTGTAGAAAAACAAAATAAGAGGAGCACAACATAGCAGATTGCAGGGGTATTCTTTTTGGCTTGTGTTTTGTTTTGGCTTCCTTTTCATGTTGGTAAGACTTGAAAAGATGAAAATCTTTCACTTTGTTAGAAAAAAAAAAAAAACAAACCAAAATACTTTGCCTTGTCTTGAACTGAGATATTTTTCCTGAATTTTCAGGTAGGCCATCAAACCAACTCAGATCGGAATAGTGACCGTATAGTTTATCCAGCCTGAGAGGTAAGTTCAAAAAGACCTCCAAAGCTCTGCATATATATATATGAGATAGATATAGATATTTGAATGTAGCAGTTGAATGGAATTGAGATATCTTTAAGCGTTACATGCTGTAAAGTACTCTGTCTCCAAATCTTAGAGAAATATAAACAAGGATCC
Source organism: Nymphicus hollandicus (assembly GCA_009823435.2). Classification (NCBI taxonomy): domain Eukaryota; kingdom Metazoa; phylum Chordata; class Aves; order Psittaciformes; family Cacatuidae; genus Nymphicus; species Nymphicus hollandicus. Next base: position 37,005 of record WTXV02010478.1, read on the forward strand.
CTGTTGTAACTAAACTACTATCCAGAAGAGGGATTTGGTTTTAATTTTTGCTTTTCCCACATAGCTGTAACTATGGCTTGAGTGTTAGGGTCTGAAATAAACTTTAGATCAGTTACTGGGGTTTGTAGTATTGTTGCATGTCTCTGGGACTTGATAGGTGAAATGGAAAACAGTAGAAGAGATCAATTATAATACAAAGATCGATTTTGGATAAGTTAGAAATTGAAAGTTGGAGCCCTAAGAGTGGAGTAGAAAACATACTTGCCCTTAATGAAATATTTAAAGAGAAAGATTGAACTCAAGACATGCTTCTATCCAGCAGTGAAAGAAGCTGAGAATCCCTGCTGAAGGGCTGCATCTGTTATGAAAATCATCTTCCAGCCATGGCTTCAGTTTCTTTTGCAAGAAATCAATTCCTTGGTGAAGCTACTTCTCACTTACAGTGTAAGATACAATAATAGACTAGGAGAAAAATGCATTTTTGGCACCTTTTGGCTTAACCTACTTGAAAATGAACTTCTCCAGCTTCCAAAATGAGCAAACTTCTCTACAAGAAGGGTTGCAAGGGGAAGTCAATCAGTTTGTAGAGCAGTGAAGAAGTGTGATAAATTCAGATCTCAAATTCTTCAGCTTATTACACAGATGCCACTCAGGCAGACTTCTCATTCTCTTTTAATAACCATTGTGCTTCGATAGAAATCAAGTACAGGCCTCAGGATTTGTCCACATAGCCTAACAAATCCCAGCAAATATTGATTAAAACTGAAATGAAGCTAACAGGAACAGTCAAAGCTGACTGCCTAATGCAAGTGATTTATTACACAACACTATGTTTTTCCTTTGGCTGGTGTTCATGTAGGATCTGAATACTAGCCCTGAATTAGAGGAATTATCCCGTTCAGCCACTCAACAAATTCTGGCTGATGCAAATACTTCTTACTGAAGGAACTGAGTCACAATTTCACGAATAAACCTTTTTCCAGCTATAACTGCCTCAAAAAAAGGAACGTTTGAACATTATTTCTATGAGCGCCATCTGGTGATTTCCCGGCTAGGGCTCACGTTCCCAAGCCAAATGACAAAGCCAGCCAGCAGTTCATCTACAACTTATGCCTGTACGTGCTCCCCGAGAAGTTTGTGCAAGTATAAAATACAGGGTGATAATTTCAGCTTTATAAGTATCTGCTTGCTGCAGAAATACCAATGGAATTCTATTCTGTATGTTGTTAGTGCTCTCTCTGCCTTACTTTATCTCAAGATCTCAGTGCCTTCTCCTAAATCTCACATATAAATATCAGCACATCCTTTCCTGAAGGGCTGTTAAAATTCTTGGCAATATAAGCTACAAAAACCAAGGTGAAGAGGAATAATCCGTTCTAGTCCATACAGTAAAGCAGAGCCCAGCTCCCAGTTTTCTGGATCTGTGCTCCTCTCACCAAAGCATATTTGCTTTAGTAATCCAATCTCTTCCATTGTTAATTCTGCACTAGTTTCTGTTTTGTTAATAAAATCAAATGTCAGCCTTGTCGTGAGGAGAATGTACTGATAGATATCTTGCTATAAAGCAGCCAGCTGTTTTGTAGCTTTTACTTCATAGGAGTACCAGACACAGCTGTATCAGCCTCCCTCTGCTCTACTCTGTGCAGATAGTTCCCCCGCTTCCCAGAGAAGTTTACAGGGAAGTAAACAGAAGTTTACAGCTTCTGTGGGAGTGCAGGTAAGGAAGAGAGGCAGAAACAGCAATGACAGGATGGAGGAGGCTGCTCTACATCCCCTGCAAGCTCACAGGAATCAGGAAGGTTGTGCAAAAGGCAAGAATGAACATGCAATGGTGCGTTATATCCATACAGCACCTTAGATGTGAAGAGTTCAACATTCCCTATGGATATCAGTCAAAATGATGCATTTGTTCAAAGTCAAGCAAAAATATCCCAACCAAGGGTGACCTCACTGCCTCTTGAAATAAAAATCTTCCTTGCTTGAACCAACATAACATCCTACAGTGAGAGAGATGGAAGATGGTGTAGACATACTAATGTAGGTTTCCCTTTCAGTTACCTGCTAGGAGGAAATCCCCATCAAACCAGCTGTGTGGCATCTCCACGCTGGACCAAGGATAACTGCCCTATCAGCAGGATTGAAGGAGTGGGGATGTCTTTTACACATCGCATGCTCAAGGATGCCCTATACCATCTCCAACTTTATCATAGAAAAGCAAATTAGAGGAAGGCAATTTTCAACAAGCCCATCAGCACAGAGATATACTGTCTAGACGCCTACCTAGGATCGGTACAAAATTCAGGATAAGAAATTCAAGGAGAACTCTGCTTATAATAGAAATGTGGAGTAGCAGAAGTTCTGCGTGGATTTCAAGTGTAATTCAGCACATTTTGCCCTGCTGTGGCAGACACTTTTTTTTCAAGTGTGTAACTTACATCCTCCCTGTTCTTTTGCCATAAGCCTCACTCCTACAAATTTTCTTCTCTTTTATTCCACTATTCAGCAAAGCAGAGACATAAAGTATTGCCAGGGATGGTTTTGCAATCCCAAGGCCAATGTTATAAGATCAGCTGTTTCAGGCAGTCCTGGCATATGTGTTTATTTCTTTAAATGAGTACAATGTGCCTGTCTGGAATGATGAAGCTTAGGTTGTTCTATGCTTTGTGTAGGCTTTAACAACAATAAATCATTGTATCATTGTATGGGTGATGGTGGAGCTCCAGTAACCTTTAACAGCATGCTGTCGACTGTCAGAATAACTTCATTGCAGCCAGTTTTCTATACTGTAAGAAGCAGAGCTAGCAAATAGCAAGGCACCTAGCTTACCTCATGATCCTTGTAAATCACAAAAAGAAATGCAATTCTCTCTCTCCCTTAAAATCTTCCAGTGTAAGTGAAGTTAATTTTTCTTACCTATCATGCAATTTTCAGGTTTCCAATGTGTTCCAAGAACGGTTTGGGTTTCTTTAATTAGAAACTTTAAATGGAAAAAAAAAAATATGTATAATTTAGGATACATAGCAGTGCTTTTAAAAAAGCCTGGTGAATTCCTTTTGGATGCAGCATGTTCAAAACCAATGGAAAAGATCCATGTTAACTCTTTCTTAAAAATCTTAATTATACGCATATCATGCTTCCATTTTAGATACTTGGAAATAAGTTCTCAAAGTGCTTGATTATGTTTAATAGGCGCATGCAAGTCCTATCCAGAGGCTGGGATGCAAGCTATGGTATGCAGTAGTAATGGAAAGACTAATACAGAATCAGAAATTAAGATAATCTTTAGTGTTTCTGCTTTCTTTTATTTATTTATCCCCACTTAAACAAAATGCAGTGCAGTTGGGAAACTTATTTCTAGATAAGCAACTCCTTTTCTCTTCAGCAGGACAATTCATCTTGGGTAGGTTCAACACACTTTGAAAAATACAGCAATTTTCATACACACAAAGAAAAGGAAGTGGAAAAGTTTAATGCTAACGCTAGTAAAATGAAGCTATTCGGTATGCAGTTAATGTTTCTCCTGAAAACACATCTGTGAATTTAGGTTGTGAATCCCAGGTGTGCATGTACATGCAGTCATGTACATTCAGTCATGTACATTTAAGCTCTGTGAAACCCTGACAAACATCGTCTAGTCTAAGGACATTTGCAATATTCATTTCCATGATGCTCATCATCATGAAAAGGACATTATTGCTCTTAGCTCAGAAGAACTTGTTCTTACACATTAGTGTTAATGGCCATCTCTCTGGTTGTTTTTGTCTCTGTGCCACAAACAAGCTTTGCCACTCTGATCCTTCTGCTGTTGCAGCTGAACTCTTGCTCATGTGTCAGTAGTTCTGCCATCACCATGCTCTGAATCAGCAGTGATGTCATTGTGTTTTGTTCCACATGAAAATAAATCTGAATGGCAAAGCCCTGACATCCTTTGCACAACAGAGCTCCTAGACTTTTCTGGGATATCGGGATGATCCACTACAGCAAGATTTGCATGTTAAACGGACAACATGCCTCCCAAACCTTCTTTTATGGATTAAAAACATTGCAGAACTTTAAAAAGTGACAATACAAATCTTGAACATGTCCCTGATGCAGCATCACTCCAAAGCAATAGTATTCCTTCAGCTGCTATTCCAACTGATCTGCCTGAGTGCTGTTTGGGAAGGGATCTCTCTGGTGAGTGCAATTTCATGTAAGCTCAAGGCATGCTACTGCAAGTGTTTAAAAAGAGAAAGCCTTCCTCAGTGCAATTGCATGTTGTTGCTTATGGTTGTTTTTAGCTGGTAGACTCCAAACATTAATTCAAGAGAATAATCCTTCCCAAAAGGGTGTAGGAAGGCCATGAATAAATGCCCACTTGCTGTTTGCAATGCTAAGTGGTATTTCCCAAGGAGACCATTCAGTAGCAGCTCAGGGTTTCAGTTAATTGCCCCTGTCCTCTGTAATAAGGCAACTCTCCTAATTTGGAGGGAAGCTCTCGGGCCCACAGGAGTGTCCATTCACATTGGTCATAATTGGGTGGAAGAGGGAGGCCAGCCTAACAGTTCAGCTGTGCCATGTAAAGACCCCATCCAATTTCACATAATAGCAGCCTCTAGAATCTGAACAACCAAATGCCTGAAAAGCTCATTTACATTTTAAATTAACCTGCTCATGCCTTTGGGCAATCTTGGTGGTTAATAGCTCTATTGGTAAAACATACTATTCTTTTCTCCCCTCTGAAACAAACAAATACATCTACTACATCAAAGTATCTCTTCTCTCTGTAGATGCTTCATCTCTAGTATGAGGTCTGCATTTTAAAGGCATTCCTGGTGCTTTTAAGCACTTTTAAAGTCTCTATATAGACGGTGACATTGGTTTGTTTTTTTCTTTCCTTATTAAAACACTAAAGCAAAACAGCATCACACAAAAAAAGCCCTTCACAACATCATGGACTCCTTGTCATGATCTCCACAGAGGACAAATACACTCTGATATCCTTTCATAGAGGAAATACAGTTCAATGTCACACCACTTTCCTTAATACCTCAGTAATCCCTAGAGCTTGTTAAAGAGGTAAATTCCACCGGTAATGAGAGATGAACTGAATGTTTAGCAGGTTTTCCTCTATGCAACTTGTTTTCAAAACAGGATCATTCTGAAGGGGATTTGACTACAAACACCATCAGCTACATTAGCTGAGATGAGCAAGCAGAGCTTTGTGTGGCTAAACCTTCTCTCAGAGATGCTTTAGTCTATCTACAATGATTACCCAGACAGTTGTCTGAAGGTATTTTTATTTGCTGTTAATCCTTGTGCTGCAGTTACCTTTGCAGATTGTACTCATTCATCTTCCAATGGCCAAATTTTCACCCAGTAGCTTCTTTCCACAGTCTGTATCTTGCTTCCAACTTGCTGCCATTCCATTCAAGGGCATCTGTGGTACAGACAAGTCTTTGAGCAAATAAGTATCAAACTACCTTCTGCTTCCTAACATAGTCCAAGGCCATGACTAGGATGGATTGCAGAACTGCTGAGTGAAGATAATGGAAAACTTCACATTTTGCTATTAGTTCAACTCTCACAGCAAGCTGGAGAGAAATACTTTTGTGAATGAATGATTATAGCTACAGATATGGCTATAACTAGTGAGATGATGGTAGCTATATGTCTTGCAAAATCACCATTGCCTCCAACTCTTTCAGGAAAGATGTAGGCTTAGGCAGCATAACACAGATCACCTATAGGCAGACTTAATGGTATCAGATGATAGAGAGGGAATTAAAGGAAATTGTAATGTTTCCCCTAGGGGCGACAAGAGCAACAGAGTAGATCAGAACTGAACAGAGCAAGTTGCACAGCTCTTCAGACAATTAGATGCTAAAAAGTAGGAAAAGGGGATTAGCCAGTTTACATGGTTCTTTTGAAGGACACCCCCAGGGCTGGTCCCTTCCATTGAGCCAGCTTTCTGGAATCCTGCTGCTATAAATGTCTCCTTCCAAGTGTCTGAGGGTAAAGGAAGCTTTCTGAAAGATGTCACTTTGAATTCCTTGTGCTGCAGTCAAGTGATTTTTCTAGCATTTAGCACTATGAAAGGCAAATGTCAGCACAGTGTTTTATCCAACAGTCGCTGTAGAAGACTGAGCTGACATCCTTTTAAGTGTGTCCAAAGACCACGTACAAGCAAGTGTTCTGCCTTATGGTAGAGACACCATTGCTGTGTGTTGCTGAAATGAGGAGCTTTGGTCAGGCTGCATGACAGGAAACCGAGTGGGAAAATGCTGGCTCTAGTTTCACTAGAGCCTCCCACAGCAGATGGGTCGAACATTTTAATAAGTCTTCTAAGCAGATGAGCTAAATGTTTTAGACCGCATAAGTGCTGATTAGAAAGGCCTTGTGTGTGTCCCTATGCAAAGATGTCAACTTTGCCAAAGCAAGAAATACAAGGTTGCTGTAGTAACAGAATTGAAATGGCAAGAGAAAAATCGGTGGAGGTT
>WTXV02010478.1:43583-64748 GCA_009823435.2 Nymphicus hollandicus
AGGAAAGACTTTGAAAGAAGAAAGCTCAAGCTCACCTTTTGGTTTCTATTTTTCTATGGAGATGGGCTGAAACAAAATGGGAGCTCAGATGCAGATTGAAGAGGCTTAAATTGATTATACAGCGAATGATAGGTTGCTAAGACCAAGGACTGATGAAAGCTAAACGTGTGACCTATAAGGAAAGAGGTTTACCAGGGACCTGGCCCTAGACAGTCTTGCAACGTATTTCCTCTGAAAATATATTATTTAGTAGAGGTGCCATTTTGGGAACATCACTGGGAGCCCAGAATGTGCTATCCTTAAAAAACAGCTTTATCAAGGGAAGGATAAAATAGTCTGTTTACTGGAAAGATTTACCAGGGCAGCAACACTCTGCAATATTTATTAGGGATAGAGGGAGCACCAAAAATGGGTATTAATTTGTAAGGTGAAACTTAAATGATTTGCAAAAGTATTGTGTGGCAGTTACCTGTAGCTGGTACTCTGCAATATAGGAATCCCTACTTTGTCCCTCTGCATCACCTGCAGCACGTTCTCCCCAAGCTTCTAGCACTCCATTAGCAGGGGCTGACCCTTGCAGCACCACAACTTCATTCTTTTTCCAATTACTACTGATCTGCAGATCCTCTGGCATACCCACCCACAGTCATGAGGATGGAATGGCACTGGGATCCAGGCGGGAGTATTTGTGTGGGTGGATAATGCGAGGACAGAAAACAACCTGTTACTCACCCATAAACAAGAGCCTATGATGGGGGAAAACAAATTCCTTGAGGAAGCGACGGAATATCAAAATAGAACACTGAAAAAAAAGGAAGTAAGCAATTTGTCTTTGCTGCTGTTATCTTTTTCCCCCATGAGATAGAAACAAATGACAGTCCAAAACCCCTATAGAGTTATCAGTTAAAGCCTGAAGAAACATCAGAATGGAATTAGAGTTCATGGGCTAAACTCAGCATTCAACTGAGGACTGTAAACTATCAACTGCATTGATTCTTGGGATCTGAGTTCTCACTGAAGCAAGAAACTCTCCACAGAGAGGTTAGGGCAACATGTCCATTGGCAAGCAATGGGAATCCGAGGCCAAAATGGAGAGTATTTAATTGGATCACTGCACTTGGGTCTCAGCTGGATGGAGACCTCTTGTAACTTCTCCTCCTTGAAGTCCCAGCCTCTTCCCTTTTCCCTGAGGTCTGCAGAGTTGGTGCCTCTTTTCAGAAGGGGAAAGTTTTCTTCATCAATTCTCCTTTTCCCTCTCAACTCATTTCTTGCTCAGGAAGTGGAAATGAGAGGAGACATTAATCTTAGCTGTGGAAATGTTCCTGGGATGTAGTATCACATGCATTTGTCAGTCCTGCTTTCAACAGCTAAAGCAAAGAGGCTTCCATCACTTTTGCTGTGGTAATCACTCCATGCACTTTAGTCAAACTTCCCTTACTTCTTTTGCTCAGCTGGATTTGTCCTTCCCATGGTCAAACAACCTGCAATAGCTGCTCTGAATTCTGTCTGCATGGACAGAAATTGAAGGCTAAGCCAGCCCACTTTGACAGGGCAAACTGCCTGAATTAAAACATCTGCAATGTCTATACCTAGGCAAATAAAACCAAATTAATTTGATCTTACAGAGGAAGGCTTGTTTATTCATTACACAGAGTAAAGTTGTGAGTCAATTTGTAGGTGCCTGAGTTGGTATCAGCCTTCTGACACTGCTGATGCTGATTTTGCTGCAATGTGAAACTGGCAGCCCACGTTCAGAGCAAGCTAAGAAATCTCACTCTTCCATCTTCCAGACAAACAAAAAAGAGTGGAAGAGTCAATTTTAAGGTGTCTCTTTCTTTTCTGGGGTTGATGAGTCACCAAGGAGCCTTCTTCAGGCTTCACCTGCTCCATCCACTTCTGGTGGAGTTTCTGTTCAGATTTCTGAAGACAGGTAACTCTTCCTGTGCATTAAGCTCAGGCTGGTGTGCTAACCCCCTCCTCCTGACATGTACTAGCCCTGTGGTCTGTCTTGTCCTCGGCATATTCCTAATCAGAGGATGAGTAATGCCAACAGGAAAATACCCTCAAACCTTGCTACCAGTGTATTAGGTGTCTGTTATCCAGATTTTGACTTGATCCTTTGGAGCCATCTTACACAGAGGAGTGTTGTAAAATTATCCTGCAACTGGTGAAACAGGAAAGAAATGTAGTCTTTATTTTGTCAGGAGCAAGTTATGAGCTTCTGAGTCCTGCTGTCAACTTTGGAGGCACAAACTAAAAGGAGTGGCATTTCTGTTAATTCCCTTAAGAGCCATCTGTATTTATTTCCTCCTTTGTTGCTAATTAATCTGTTTGTACTGTTTATACATTTGAACTGTCATGAGTCTGTAATTTGATCCCAATTACTTCCCAATAAATCAGGAGTAACCTTGGGGAAATCAGAGACATTCCGGGGGAGTTCTGAAGCAAGCCTAGCTTCCAAAGCCTTTTTCCCCAGTGGAATTTCTCTCCCCGAGAGGGATCCAGAGAGTGCATGCAATCAGCTTAAAATCTAGGTATTTGACTCTTTGCAATGTCTAGATCCAGTTTGTTTTCCTCTTGTAGCTTGTCAGTTCTATTAGTTCACTCTTGCACAGAATTTTGCTCAAGTAGTAGATTTGTTTGGGGCTGAAGATTGCTCTGCAGCCTTTGGCCTCATTATATTTGTAAACAGAGACAGAGAAAGCAAGAGGTAAAAGTGTATATATATATATATATATATATAGGCATAGGCATACGCAAACCATTTCTGCAACTTTGCTTACACCTTCAATTGGACATCTATAATATTAGCTGCTGCTGAGATATTGAGATTCAGTGGCGTTGAGTCCTTAAGCAAGCAACTCTGAATTGTACAGAAATCACTGGAGACAAGAATAGTTTGTGCAGGTGCTGGTGCAATTTTCTTCCACATGACTTTGCCAGTGCTGAAGGACTCCTGGTATTCCAGCTCTGGTTTCCAAGCAGACACAGTGTCATCTAGAGGAGAAAGTATAGCTATGCACACAGAGATACAATGGGAATATACTTTTATGGGAATAAATGTCCTGAATGAAACCAGTGTCCGTAGTGATGCAAGCTGCAGGTTTTCCTTCCTCATTATCTTTCTGGGTTGTGTGTGTCTGTGTGCATGGGGCATGACATGAAGATCTCTTGGGAACCTCCTTTATGATAAACCATAAAGAATATCTCACTGATCTGGGTCGTTTGTCTTTCTATTATCTCCTCCTTATTTTCCTTCTCAGGAGCATGGCAGGCTAACAATAACTTTTATTACTTCAGCGCTCAGTTTGAAATGCTGTAGAAATAGCTTGGATAGTGAATTATTCCTTTGTAATTGGAGATGAGAGCCAGCAGGAGCCAGAAGGAAGATGATTGGCTTGCATTCAGGTTCTCCTTCTAAAGGCCCTATTTCTTTGCTTCTACTGTACAGGAAGCAGGCAAGCTGTTATTTCTAGTTCTGTATTCTAGAGTACAATAGGGCTTGGAAGAAATGTGTTGGGTTTATATTAACCTCCTGTATTGAAAATCTTGGCAGAGTTAACTCAGTCCTGTACCCTTGCAAGATGCAATAGATAAATGAAGTATAGAGCAGTTCACTGCACGGGAGTTTTTTCAGTACTGCTGTAGAATGAAAGTGCTGTCCCGCATGGGCATTTCAGGTAGTGCAGAGCATCTTGCTGGTTTTGGGCAGTTTCCCTTTGCAGGTCCTTGCTGTGCAGCCTTTTCTGCTTTTGGAGAGCTGGTATCATTTGTTACCAAAGTTGGATATACTTCTTTTACAAGGCACCCAGACAACTCTCCAGCATTTATACTTCTTAATGATAGACATTAGGAGAACATTAAACATAGTGGTCCTGGGGTTAGCTGCTTGATTGTGTATTAGGATTTCATGCTGTGTAGGAGGGGGAAATGAGGAGGAACAAAAACAGAGTTTTAAAATACACTTTTCAGTATTAAAAGAGTCTAAAGGCAGTTCCAAAAAGGCTGTCATGTGGGAGAGGCATTGACACAAGCCTGGCAGGAAAGGTGATCTCAGTCCAAAGTCAATTCTGTCCAGGTCTCGGAAGATGAGCATGAGCAGGAATACCTTTGCATGAGTGATTTCTTCCACAAGTACAGCTGTCAAACTCATTTTGAGAACATTTCTATTTCTTCAGATACAAACAGCTGCCTCCAGGTTTTGGAAACAGCATGTTATTTAGATATTCCCTGATAGGAAAAGTGATTTTAAAGAGCCTTTGTTTTAAAGTATTTGTTTTAACCTAGCCCAACAATTACAGTCAAAGCTTTCCTAGGACAAGCTAGGGTAACAGGAGACATAAAAGATCAAAGAACCCCACTTGGTTTAAGAACAATGATGAAGGTTGTGGCGTTACTGGTATAAACAAAATCAAACAATAATCAAGGATATCCCTGATGAAAACTTCCAATTTATAATAGGTGCCATGGATTCTGGGTTACAGTTTCAGGATCAGCATTAGGGGATATGAAAAGTCTTGAATCTGCATGAGCAGAGGAGAAACAGCAACTCTGATCTTCATGCTTCCCATCAGTAGAGAGCATGCCTCAGTTCTTTGTGCCACTAGATCTCATCTTTGCTAGGTACTGATTTTGGAGGTCATTGAATTCATGGCCTTATGTAGCATAAGTGAGATAGCAGGACATGTGAGGAACTCCACAGTAAGACTAAATTCTTACAAGATCACCAAGCATATTTATTCTTTTTTTTTTATTTTACTTCATATTAAAAGCCACAGAAGGTTTTGAAAGGTGTGGTTCGGCTTAGAGAGCGTGAGTTCTTGCAAGAAGCACCTCAGTTGTTAGCAGACATAAGACCAACTCCAATTTACATTTAGAGGATGTGAGTAGGAAGTGGTATGGACATTTCTTTGGCAAACAGAGTTATTAATAGTTGAGTTTATAGTAAGATTAGACATAAGGCTGAGATGTACTGAGCACCTGCTGATCACTTGCAATTTCAGTTGACATGAGGGGCAGTTTGTAGGATTTCACACCTTTCTGGATTTGATCTTCCAAAACCAAGACTGTTTCAGAAGGTTGCATTAAGTAGGAGTCATCTTTAAAGAACACAATTTGATGATTGGTTCCTGAGCTGGGAGCTTGTTTGCCCAGACACTATTTATGCTCTTGCTCTGTAGACTGTAGAATTCAGTCATCTACTCCATAATACTTAGACTCCACAAGAATAGCAGACAGGATTTACAATCTTCTACATCTGATACATCAGTTCATTCTTCTTCTGTATCATCTACCCATCCAGCTATCCCTGTCCTGAGTACACATATATGGCTTGGAAGAGTCACTTTGTGTTGCCTACTGCACATAATCATAGTTATGCAGGTGATTATTGAGTAATTGTGGGCTACATACAGTAGCTTCTGCAAGCATGTTGATGTTTTACTAACCAGCACTTTCTTATGCTGTAGTTATTCAGAGAAAAATAGACATCTGCAGAAGAGAGAGGTGAACTGGTTTGGATCCTGATACTCAGAGGCATCTGACTGGGATAGACATGTGTGTATTAATAAGTAGAGCTTATGACGGTGCTTCAGTTATTATCATGGTGGGTGGAGTATATATATATTTTATAATCACATGTGATCATACTCGAGGATTGGTCTGTTCCTGTGAGTTAGTAGGTACAGCTATCCCATAATGACTTACTGACAGTAAGCTAATTAATAATGGGTTAGAAGTTATGTTTAGCATAGGAAGAAACCTCACATTTTGGAAAAGGCAGAAAAGTAGAGAGGAGAAATCCAATTAGGTGTGTCCTCCAGTAACACCAGACATATTGCACATCAAATCCTCTACTTCTATGCTAATTACCCTACTCATTAAGCAGTAGGACCTGATTAAACAAAAGTCACTCAGGGATTCTGATGATGGAGGTTGTGTTAAGTTCCAAAGCAGATCGCATTAGATGGCTGGATAAGTTTTTGCACACATTAACATTAACTAGCCCTTTCTTCTGTAAAGATGCAGGCACCATCTTTCTGGGTGCAGCCCAAATCAGCATTTTAATCATGTTCTCACATGAATTGTTCACTTATATTTCTAATACTGCAGGTCTGTGGCTATGAAGAGATGATATGACATTAAAAAGTCATGAATAAATATGCATTAGGTAGGCGTAAAGCTTGACAGGCAGGTTGTCCCTTCTAAATCAACATACATGGAACAGTTAGAGCTACATTTTGTGTTGCTAGCAGGTTCAGGAGTCATTGAGATCTAAATCAAATAACCTAAGCATTAGACAGGTTCAGTGTCCCAAGTCATCCAAACCCTGTGTGTATCTGAGTAATACATTAATATCAGCACTGCTGCACTTCACAGCATGGGTTATCAAATCTTGCAGTGTCATTTCAGGTGCCAGAGTTATGAAAACCTATTGTGCCAGCTCAGGTGCTATTAGATAACCCATATGCATAAGTACTATTTGCCAGTGTTTTCTGTACTGTTTCTGACATGCTGAACATTCAGGGATCCTACTGAAATCTGTGGAAGCTGCATGTCTTCTACATCCTTGAAAAGGAAAGGAGGTGCTTCTAGCACTTTCATTACAGACCACTCATCTGTGAGTGGTTGTCAGCAGGAACACTTAACACCTTCATACACATTGGGAATAGGACTTTCTGGTGTGATTTCTCATAGGCAAATGAATAGGAAGCACAAAGCAGGAATAAAAAGATTTGCCTTCACTAAGACTACTTCTTTCGTTACTTCCTATATAAGAATATCTGTATGTAATCATGGGCATCCTCCATCTGTGTCAACTTAGCCAGTAAATCCATATAACAGCTCAGTATTGTCCTGTGTAGTAATGAGTTCCCATGTGTAGCAAGAGTAAAAACAAAATAGCAACAGAAAAAGAAAAGGGGGAAAATGCAGTTATTGGCCTGTTCAGGCAGCAAAGAAGGGGGGAAAAAGAGAGCAGTGATAAAGCTTTATTATTTCTTTCCTGCAGAAGAAATTGAAATGCACTTTACCCTATCATTTTTAGACAGACAGATGACAGATGCCCTCAGTCTAGAAAGGCTCAATAATATTACATTATGATTATGACTTCTTTAGAGAGGATAACATTTCAACTATTAAAATGACTTGCTTTGTCCTGGCTCATTGTTAACAACCTACTTTATCACCATCAGTAACCTGCATAGTAATGCTCTCACTAGATATGGTAATCAAGAATTGATTTGCAGTCTGAGCTAAGTCTGGCTGCCATTGTTGGAGTCTCAGCTGGTTGGAGATGAGAAGTGACTTCCAAGCTGTTCATTTGTTCTTTCTCCTTTAAAATCTGGTTAGGAACAGACCAGTATCACCTCATTAGTACATATTTGAATCTTGCTTGCTGCAAAATAAGGTTATGTAATGCTTGAAACCTTATGTAAATCCCAGTCTATGAGGATTTGCTTTCAGACTACAAGTACTTGACCCAGACAATGGCTGCTGACAGATATCAAAAGCTGGGAAAACATCTTCTTGGAAGAAAAAAAAAATCTCTTCACACTGTTACTCAAAGTCTAAATAACCCAGTGGCTGGACTGATTGCTGGGCCCATCAGAGATCTCAGGTTACTTTGCCATGTTGTACTCTACTTCTTGATGAAGATGCAGCTGAAGTTTGAAGCCCAACCTTTCACACTGTATATTCATACTTTTTGTTTCTATTATGGTCAGACAAGAGAAATGGACTTCAGGGGAAATAAGAGAACTGGTGTTAGATCAACTGAGAGTGTCCTTCCAAATATTTCCTTTGTAGCCAGCAGAAATGGATATCTGGTCTCTTGGAATCAGCATACGTTTCATTCATTTGCATCCAATTAAATGTGAGCTGCTACATGAATTCGGCTGGGTGGAAGAGAACATGTGGTTTCATTCCCTTCTGCAAAAGGACTCAAAAGAGTTTGATTTTAATGAAAACATAAGAGACCATGGGAGGTAGTTCTACTTTCTGGATTTCGCTAGACATGCCTACAGCTGCTCTTCCTCTAACAGAAAAGCTTTTCTGGACAGCTGGTGTTAGCAGTATTAGGGAAGAACAGATTCATCCAAGCGGCTGTCATCTCAGTCACTTCTACACTATAGCCCCTGGCCAACAACAGAATGGAGCAGTTCTCTTGGCAAAGAAAGCCAAAGCATATTAAAATATCCCCTGAATTTGGGTTTTTTCCCCTCTTTCTAAATGCAACTGGAGCAGAATCCAAGATTAAAGTTCTTCATACACCTTTCTCCTGAGCATGCCTGATTCCTTCGCTCCTCCTACTTCTCTGTGGTGCTTCAGTCTGGGTCTGTTCTGCACTAACAATTTTATGTAGTCTGGCTTCTGGAGTGAGTCACTAAATAACTATCCTTAGTTAGGCAGAACACCAGAAGCTAACACTATTAAGAATATATTATTTATTGATCACACTGCTACCAGAAGAGTGGAAAAACACATTCCAATGGAGCTAAAAAATAAAGTAAAATAAATAAAATAAAACAAAACAAAATAAAAAGAATGAATATAATGTAATATAATAGTGCTGATGATGAGCTTTCATTTGGCAGCCAGATCATTAAAACATTTTCATTGGTAAATGGACTTGTAAATCTACAACCAATTCTACAGTAAAGCTTCAGGAAGTTCCTGACTAGTTAAATTATCTTTTCAGAGAAATTACTGCAGTTTGCAAAACCACTAACAAAGTACAGTTATGTGTTGGTCTTTCAGAAATCATGTGACCAGACTGCAAATTAGTCTGAACTCAAAGGTAAACCACAAACACACCACACCATCCATTCCCTCTTTTGCTGCAATGAATGTGTCTGAGCAGTTTTAAAGAGAAAAGAACAAGGGAGATGAAATTGTCCATAGATAACAGGGGAGGTACTGGCATGTGATCAATGAAAATAAGCCAGTGGTTTAACATATTATCCAAGGTACTTCAGATCAAAGTTTTACAAAGTCATAGGCAGTTCCAGTCTGAGATTTCAAAGCTCTCAGAGGGGCTGATGCTGCTGATGTTACCCTTCTAACATGCAGATATTTCTTTTCATTCCATCTCATTAGTAGGAATAGGTCTTAGCACTGAGCACCTGCTACTGTATTTTGAACATGGTAATCAATAATCAGAAAACCTTAGTGGATTCTCAGATAACTTAATCTAAAAATGAGGGTAGTTCTGAAATCAGATTTATCTGTCGCTAGTCCATTGTACTACTTGTGTTAAGAAAGTGAGGCTGATTACCTTCTGCTTTCAAGCAGGAACAGAAGTTACATATATCTTTCTACAACAAGAGATGTGCTTTGAAATCTGAATGTCCCAGACTTAATCCTTACAGATCATGTCCAAAGCAGCATGTTACATATATATGCAATCTGCATTCCTGAACCCAAACACCCTCTAAATTCACATCCTCAAGATACTCAGATCTGCTTCTGACATGGTCCTGTAGATTCATACTTACCAGGATCTCAAGAGATCCTCTAATCCACCTGCCTGCCCTGGGACACAGATGGCATTCCTTCTTGCGAGCAGATGTTGCAAGGCTCCGGTTGGATGTTGCTGAACACTTCAAAGTCTCTTCTCTAAGAATAAGGAGAAACAGGTGCTTTATAGGTTATTTTAGTGTGAGGGTTAGGGTTCATCTGAAATGAACAGAGTGTATATCAGTAGCTTCTTGTCCTCATAAAATCAGAGTGTAAAAGTGGTTTCTACAGCAATAGAGTGAAAGAGCTTGGATCACCTCTTAGGGCAGTGAGACTATGATTTGAACCATAACACAACACACCTGAAATTCCTCCCATACTGCAAAAGCAGGAAGGATGTTGTTGTGTAATGGTGACTAATGGGCCTATGAAATACCATCCCATTAGAGTCAGTGGGACCAGGGCAAGGACAAGCCACAAAAAGCATGTGTGAAATTGGCTACAACAGAAATCATTCCATTTAGAGTGGCTGATAGAGAGAAGCCACAGTTTGAGCTGCTGCATTTGTTCCTGTAAGTCTTTGTTTCACACTGTCACGAGATAGGCATTTTCCAAAGCATTAAAAAAATAAGATAGTTATCACTCATTAATTGCTCATTACAAATTGTTACAGCTCTTTGAGTCCAGTCAGCATTTATGAGCCAGTCTTTAAGCACTGGCATTATTAGGTGTATTTATTACTTATTAATTTGTGCGCATGCATGCATTTGAGTTTATTGAGCATCTTCTGCTGAGGATATTAGACTTCTAGAAAAGCTGCTCATCTAAGGCGCAGATATACCCCAGTAAGCAGATTCCCACTGGGCAAAGCTCATTAATTAATGAGAAGCTCTGGATTAACATTTTGAAGCTAGGCATGGAAGTGACCAGCTAGGAGTAGCTGACTGAAAACCAAACCACACTGCCTCACAACAGGAGGATGCAGCTGCATGCTTTCCATTTCCCCACTGACTTCTCCATTCCCCTGTGAGGATATTCAGCTGTCAGGTATTTTTTAAATTGCTTGAAAAATTCCTGTAGTGCCTGTAACAACAGGGGAGAGGAGAATTTGTCAATTCAAGGAAATGGCAGTGTCAAAGATGGCTAGAAAACAGCCAGTCTTAAGACTGTGTTAGCCTGGAGATCTCAGGAAGATTTTAAGCTCCTTGATGGGAGCAGTTTTAAAGAGGATAATATTATAAAAGTGTTCTCAAGGGGAAAAGCCCTCTGTTGCACAGAACTTATTAAATGCTGAGTAAGCTTTTCTGAGGAACAAAACAAAGGGAGAATTGGCAACAAAATGGACCTACTGCAAACCACCAGTCCCTGGTGGAGAATCTGCAAATGCTGGTGAGCATTTGTGATGTAGGATTTATAGATGTCTATCCCAAAGGAAGTTTTAGATCCTGGCAGTTCCATGGAGGCACAGAAAGATGCACTAAAGACCGTTCTGGGCTGGGAGTGGCATGTTCTCAGCCTTGTTTTAGGAAGATGAGTATCCCACTGCAGTCAATGGATAGAAGTTCTGAGAGGACCTCAGAGCCCCTTGCACTGCCTAAAGTGAAGTTTTATGCATGTCCCCTAAATAATCTCTTATTCTTATGGGTTGGTCACCTCCTCAGATGACTGTTAGGAGGAGGCACTGGTCACTTTCTTCTTGTCTGTGCTCTAGCTTTTACAAAAGGAAGTTTAAACGTTTCAGGGGTTTCTGACAGACTCATTCCCTTTTTCTCTCATCTTGGAATCACGGGTGGAAGATGCAGATTTCCCTGGGGTGTCCTAGTAAGCATGCCTATATCTGCACAATGAAGATTATTCTTGTTCAGCTCAGGAGCATGACCTGGCATTTTATTGAACTGCAAACATCTCAAATGCCGATTTAAGAGTTCCCCTTTATTATGGACTCTTTGATCCAGTTAGGGCATTGCATTACATACAGTGACCACAGCACCATCTCAGTAACTTGACTAAGAAAAAATCTCAGATCAGACACATGGGTAATACCGAGGCCTACAGTCAAACCTCACATCAGACTTAGCCATTGTCTAATGAGTTTTCAGTTTAAGCAGATAAGACAGAAAAAGTGTAGGAAAAAACCTGCTTTTCCTCCTATATTGCTATATGTATTCTGTTAGACAGAAAAAAGAATACCTCAACTGACATAAAAACCCATCAGCTCTAGAGACAACTTCTTTGGTGTCAGGGTGGCTGCTGTGCATGGGTCCAGCAGTTAGTAAGGTCTTGGATATCCTCTAGTGACCAGCATGGGATGGTGGGAGCTGGAGGGAAGAAATGCAGCTTTTCTGGAAAGAGTCAGATAATAGATTCCTTAAGCACTGTTTTGGCTTCCTACAGAGACAAGTCTGGAGAGTTCCAGATATTTTTGTCTGCTGTTAAATTCAGCGCACAGTTACCATTATGGGCCCTTCTAAGAAGCTGATCATTCACAGCATGAATCCTCTACTTCAACACTCAATAAAGCAAAGTACCTCCCATTTCTGTGAGAAGGAGAGAAATAATGCTCTTACATTACAGTAGGGGCTGTAAAGAAGACCTGAAAGTGCTTTGGTGGCAGGCTTCTCTGGGTGCACAGGCACAGAGCCCTGGCTCAGTGTGAACGCCTCTCCACTTTTAGGATCAGATAGTGAATGAGCAGGGGGTCTGAAACAGGGCCTCATCTCTAAGCAGGGAAGATCTTGGTCATGCACATGAAGTAGAAAGTTTAAGGGAAGCTCATTGTAAAACATGGGTCACAACAGTACATTTCACCTGTCTGACTTGGGAGGATAAATTTACCCTCTCTTAATTTTTAAAAGCTATATAATCAATTCAAGTTGCCAGGTGTTGAGAAACACTGTAAAATTCAGCTGGTAGCTCCATGTGAGAGGAAAGTGATGAACAACTCTAGTATTATATTTCCTCATAACAGAAATAGATGTAGTCTGAAGAAGCCAAGACTTATTTTTCACCCAAAGTGCTCAAAAATTAGTTCAACTTGAAGTAAATGTTCCAGTCAATTTGTTTTTCCACTACCCAACCTGCTTTGTTAGTAATGCAAGAGTAATAGAAAAAATATATTGACAGAACTGTATCTGCAGAATGCAGAGCAAAGCCTGCCTGTGCTCACAGGGAAGACTATTACTGATTGCTACAAGAATGTTTCTCAAAATGGTTTATAAGGCATCAGCAAGTCTTTAATTTAACTGTGTGCCATTATTACATGCTGAGTGTGGTTTATTATTGTACTAATAAACCATAAAGAAGACTCTATAACTTCATTACTACAGCCAATTGCCATGTGCAGTGTTAATTTGCCAACAGATCATTAATTGCCTGCACTCGCTGAAATGTAGACATAAAGCAAAACTATTGGGCAGAGTTTCTTTTTCAGACTCTGTTCTGCTGACAGCAGTAAGACTGAGCATACACAGAAATAGCTGCGCTTTGCCAGTAAAAAGGCTTAGGTCTCCACCAAACCCAACAGGAAAGGAAGTCACGGAGGTTTCCAATCCCAGACGTACTCCATTGACTTCTAAAAAGTCAGTAAAATTAAAGTAGTTTAAAAAAAAACCCAAATGTATTCTGATCTGAACTCTTAAAAATGCATGGTTTACACTATCCAAGGATTTTATAAATGTAATTTTCTGGGAAGTATCATTTTTCCATAGAGAAAGATCAAATGATAATACCTCATTTGGCTGAAGTAACCTCTTCAATAAAGTGTTAAACTGCATTTGCATGTTGTATCGCGGGGGATTTATTCTGTACATAAAGTTGCTTTCAATCCTCTTTAGGTTACCTAATGGACAGTACCATGTGCGTATATAGCTGCATGCTATGGACCCTTTGTGGTTGGCAACATGGTGCCTTGGTCATCAGCAGATAGACAGGCTTAAGTGCATTGGGGAAGCTGCTGGGAAAGCAAAATACAGTTTAATGTTGACAGAAATAAAAGATTTTTACATGAGTCCTGCAAAGCAAAATAAAACATTTAAGTGTTGGAATAGTGAAAATGCTGAAACCCCCACAAAAATCTCTGATCCTGTAAGAAGTTCATCTTTTGTCTGATTTCTAATGAACCTAAGCACAATGAAATTCCAGATTGTACTCTGCTGAATCAGAACATTTTTTCCAGTTTAGAGGAAAGTGTAATGGTCCTGATGCTGCGTGTGGTGTAGATCTTACTTTTAATCATGCCATTACAACAGGGAATTATTTCATGCTTACTTTCCCTGGAGATATGCAACCCCACTCCTTTCAGATGCAAGATGGGGTATATTAAGCTTCGTAGTAGGTGTTCTTTAAATTCCCAATTAAATTGCTGGAACATTGATGTCCTTTTTGCAAAGCTTGTCTTACACTTTATTACCCAATACAGAAATCTGAAAGGACATACGGTGATAAAAAATACCTGCCACGGTCAATGCGGGTTATTCTTTTAGTTATGCAGCTCAGAGGATGAATATCATGGGACTTGACACCGTAAGACAGACATGTTAGCAGTATGCTGCTACTCATACTATTCAGGGATGCTCTCGATTCTTGTTCTGGTGAAAGAGTTGATGTCTAACTGGGCAGTGCCTATGGTTCTGATGATGGTAATTTAACAGCATGGTCAGCTTCACCCTGAAGCATGTTTCTAATTAGCAGGAATAAAGCAAGGGGAAAAATACACGTGAGAGAGTGCTTGAAATTTTAAGGGCATTAATTGCCTCCCAGCTGTCAGGGCAGTAATTAAATTCAGCTTGTTGACTTCAGCTTGGTTGCGATTATGTGAAATTAATCTTCGAACACACTGAAAGCTTCCATTGCTGTTCATTTTAGTGCTGAATCCAGCAAATCCCAAACAATATGCACAGAAGCATTGGCATGCATCTGGCAGTCACCCAGCAAAAAATGTCAACTTAGAGAAATGAGGTTAAACTTTTTTCCCAGTTTGCTTTTGCACAATACTTTTTCCCTTTTTTTATTCCCCTGACCAGGCTGGAGCTATGTCTGTCTCTCTGGAAGAGCAGAAACTCAACTGATAATCTTCTGAAGAGGTCACAAAAGTCCACTTGCAATTCTTCTCCTACTCCTTAGCTCAAGCTGGATTAGATATAAAGGATTACTTGGAAATTCCAGCTTTCAAAGAACAAATCCTTCCTGCATGTTAACTTTCGATTAGCCCTGTCAGCCTCCCTGTGCTATGCATCATGCACAATTAAAAGCAGTTTCTGCCCCAGAAAGCTAGAACTCAAACTCCCTGCTTAGTATGCAAATGCATTACCTGACTTGTGCATATGTGTCAAAAATTTATGCATTGATGTAGTCAGTGGCAGCTTGCTATTAACATCAACTAGTATGCTAAGCCCTTTTTATGTGAGGTGTGCATAAATACATTCATGCATTTTATATCCCAACTTCCAGAAAAAAATGTCATTTTTCTATGAATATATAAATACCCTTGTAAGTGCACTTAGTGTATTAATTAAATGATGTTCACTCTTAAACTGCAGTGTATCAAGGAATAATTGATTGGGTGGACTCTTACATCTAGGCAGAAACAATGTTTATTATCTCTGCTTGCTGCTTTTAGCTACTAGGTTTTGCCTAAAAGCATTAAATCAAATTGGCAGCATGGTTTAGATTTTTCTGCTAAGTTTTGATCTCATCTTTGAGAAGTGGCAATCTCAGCAGCAAGAATCTCCCACTTTGCAGGGTATGAGATAATCAGGTATTACATGGCATGAGAGACCTATATGGCAAAAATAAACAGTGCATTCTATAGTGCGTGGACACGAAGGTAGTAGAAGAGTAGCAGAAGTCAGTATTGCTTTCCCTCCTGCATAAGGACACCCACTTAATATTGTTGAGTTACATCCACTGAACAAGTTACTACAAGTAAACTGAATGCCATAACCTTCTGGCCATCAAACAGTGCTCCCTTGTACCTGCTTTAACAATGGAGCATCTCCATGGAGGATGTCTTCTCTCTTACCCTTGGAGCAAGCAGTTGGCACAAGAACAGGACTGGGATGAAATAGTTTGTGGTGTTGAATTTCCTGCATCTTGGATTCCTATTGTAATATTCACTGGTAACTGCCTGGCCCCTACCAAGTGAGGACATCACTGATCCCAGAGGTGTTGCACCCTGTGAAAGGGACCCGGAAGCAGTATGCTATGCAGTGGAGAACACTAGGAAGGACCGCGATCTGTCTGGGTCCTCACTGACTCCTCAGAAACTTTGCTGGGGCAAATTGTTCCATAGTCTGATTGACTGACAACTCTAGTGTCCTCTTATCTGGATATGTATCCCCACTTTTCTGTAGCACCTGATTCTCTAGCTGGTCAAAGAAGGATACAATCAATATCTGCCTCTTCATGCTGTGTACAAAGGCTTTGTAGGATATCTTTGGGATAACTATTTGACATCAGTCTTGATGATGGAGAACACTGATTCTTTTTACCTTCAAGAGCTACGTTCACTCCTCTGATGCTGCACTAGAACATATAACTTCTGGTTTTTGCCTCTAATACAGGACATGCTATGCAAAAAATGTCAGCTGATAGAGGGCAAAGCTGAGTTTTTCAGAGCTTGTATTACAAGAAAAGGGTTTGCACATGAAGCCAGCTACTGGATGCAAAGCCTGGCTGTTGAGGTCACCAAAGGGCAGAACTCCTAACCTGCTTTTGGAATCATTTGTTTTCCTGACTCTTACTAGATATTGACCTATAGTCTGAATTTGGAGAAGTCTCAATAAAAGCTGAAAAGCACTGGGGTATTTTTACCCTTCTGGCAACCCAGAATTCTTATGAGCTGAAAATCAGCCATGATGAATTTCAGTGCCATTGGCTATACACCTGGCAGACATCTGTGTGCATATATTCTAGCTCAAGGCAGCTCTTGGCCTTGCTCTTTGTCAGCTTCTCCCTCAAGGAAAGAGCAATGAGGAACTGCTGCCAACATGTGTAATATTGCAGGACATGAGTGTCCATCAGCAGAAAGAGTTGGGATTGGTAACTCAGATAAATCTTTACTTTGTTGACTGCATCTTCCCAAAGCTTAATTTTGATTTCAAAGGGAAATGCTTACCTTATCCATGGGGTTTTGAACAGCACCAGATGTCTAGGTAAATGTCTAGGACAGAAATGATAGCAAACTACTAGAGCGTTGGGAAATTCAGTTAAAGTCCCTGTGTCACAGAACTTCAGGTATGCTCTGCTAGATCACGCTGACCTGGCTCCTGTCCTAGAAAACTTTAGATGTTGAACTAGGGTATCTAAAGAGCCTAATTGCTGTATGCTCTCTCTACAATCTGTAGATAGAAAGAAGCTTGTAAAACCAAGGTATAACTCACTTCAGGTATGTTACAAGGTTAATTTCAGTAAAGATTGGGAGGCACTGTGTGGAGAGTGAGGGTGCTGAGGGAAGACAAGTCACTGCAAGGTTCATTATGTTCTGAAAGAAATACTGAAATTCCCGGAATTCATTGTACCACGAGCTGCAGATCCCCAGGGTGGATGCATGCTGTTATCAAACCCCAGTTGTAGCACTTGAGCTTGAGGAGACTGCAGTCCTCTGCCACCTTCCCACAAGTTTTCACTTTCTGTGCTGCCATAAGTCCTGGAGCCCAACAAGGAGACTGCAGCCCAATGTCAGCACGGCACGGGCAGGAGCAGACCACTATGCAGCTGTGTGCTTTTTTCTTCCTGGAGCTGGCAAGATCTGCACTGCAGATATATCCTGGGATCTTCTGGTGGATGTGGTTCTTAAATACAGCTTCCCTCTTACAAGGCTTTTTCTGCCTTTCTCATTAGGAAACAGGAGAATCACTGACCATAAATTCAACCCTAATCTTAACTCTTTAACCCCAATTCCTTTCTGAACTATTTATTTCAGGCTATTCTATTATTTTTTGAGCCGTGCTGACAGGCAATAGTTCTGGAATATGAAATGTTTTGCAACCATGGTAACGTAATGCACTCATTGGAAAGTTTTCTGATACTAAAAGAATTAGTTTAACACAACCTTGAACATTAGGCTTCCTATAAGATTTCCAGGCTCACCACATTGTTTAAAAGCACAGAAATCATTGACTGATCAGGTAACATTGCAGAGAGTCCCTCTGACATGCTACACAACATTTGCCCCTGGAGCATACCACAGGAAGAAGCCTAAAGGAAAATGCTTGTGAAATCTACCAAGCTGCAAAAATTGGAAGCACTGTCATTAAAGGATACTTTTGTTCTATTCCGTTGTGGATTTCCCTTGCTTCAGATACAGGCTTTAATTTTGCAGCAATCTCTTTCGGTTTGTAAAGAGAAACAGAAGCCCTACCACAGACAACAATAAGCAATTCCTCTCCTCTTTTCATCTCGCCACCTTTTGCTCCCAGTGGGAACAGATTCCTGCTTGCTAAAATCACCAGTACCTCCACTGTAAATATTACCCACAGTTTACCTCTCTTTCCATTATCTCTCTCTCTCATGAATTTATATCTAATCTTAGTCATCTTCTTCTGTATTATGCCGAATTAAAATCTCCTAAGTGCATGAAAAATGGTGACTGTAGTGCACGAACAAAAATTAATAAAGCCAGAAGAGAACATGAAATCAATAATCTAATTCTGACAGCTTGCTTTGTCTCTGTAGCCAGGCTATAAGGATGTACTAGTGTTTCCCTCTGTTTAAAATTAATTGAACTATTTTATCATATCAGATAAGAGTGCACTCTTTGTGCTATTGAAGTGATAATTATGACATGATAATTACAGTCTGTGGCCTGCATGATTCTGTGAATGAGTCAGCACAGGCAATTAGTTTGCAACAGCAACTTTATGTGAATGTGTCCCTACAGATGGGAGCTGCAGGATAGTTTAGCTGCTCATTATGTCTGTTCCCCAAGCTTCCTTATTCACAGAAAGATATTTTTTGTTGTGGTGGTAGTAGGGGTTTTGGGGGAAATTTGGAGGTTTTAGTTTTTAATTTGTTTCCAGTTTGGGTTATCTATTTGGATAAACATAATGATTGCAGTAATCAGAGACAGAAAATCAGATGTAGGAATGATATGGCCTCCCCATGCCTGATGCACCTTAGAATGACTTCATTAAAACTGCTCAGCCTTGGAGTTTTCTAAGTCACCCGTCACTGTAATATCTTGCTGACAACTGTATGCTCCTCCTGTGCTCACTGAAAAGGCTCAAGAATGTCCTGGAAGAAGGAAGACAAAATACGTGTTCACAAGGAAAACTATAAGCATCAAATATCACTGAAGAACTGCTTGGTTTTGGCAAGCTGAAAGCATAAGGGTATTTCATCCCAAGCCGATTACAGTCTGAACCAGGAGACAATATATAGATAGAGAAATATGCAGATAAGGATAATAAAAGAATTTTAGGAAACATGAAAGAGTACAGTCGCACAGCATGGAGGTAAAATTCTTAGGTTATTTACTTTTAGAGGGAAGGCAGGAAAGAAGAGGGTTGTTTGATATCTAGGTGTCCTTTCCCTGTATGATCTCAGATGAAAAAGGAATAATCCTCATTTTAGAACAAATCAGTAATGCATGCAATAAATAATACACAGGCAATAAATAAAACACAGTATGGAACAACTGCTTACCAAATTAATATCATCCATTCTGTGAGCTCATGAGACAGTGGAAGAAACAATATGTGATCATGCAATTAATGATGATACATGTCAGTATGATCCAAAAAAGCTGATTTAGGGCCACATTTCCTAACCTGGCAGCATTTAATTTTGCAACCATAATTTATTTTGACTCTGTGTGTAACTATATTTCAGCTGTATTATTAATTTATCACAATGTTTATTTCTAAGCTGGTTCCACCTTAGGCATGCAAATACAAATGTCATCAGATCAGGCCAGATCCAAGGCAGTTCAAATGGAGAGGATATATTTTTATTCCCTGAACATTGTGGTATGTTGCCCTTTGTGAAATTTCTGAAAAGGTGCTATTCCCTCATCCTAGGCCCCTAGTAGATGTGATGAGTTGCAAAGGAACTGTCAGTGAGAAGGATTTGCATGCAACATATTGCCTCCTGATAAAAGGAACCAACACACGCCAACACATGTACAACATGTCACTATTAGGTCTAGATTTGGAGTTCAGGAAACAGATGCTCTGCTCATACCAAAGTGCTCTGTTGAATTCTATATACAGAGTGAGAATGTGATCCACAGACAACCACAGGCTTTTCCTAGGGTTTGTGGGAGATGATCTGGGAGAGAAAATGCATCCTGTAACGTTCAAAACAAAGACATTTTTATTTACTGGGGAAGACTTGGCTTGAGAATAACCCTGTGCAGTGTTTGTATCTTGCAGGTCAAAACCAAATTGGATTGTCACATGCAGCGTAAGTAGCATCTGTTTGGGTGACACCTAACAGAAATCCTCCTGAGCATGTAGTACATGGCTTAAGCCCCAAATCAGGTGTAAGAATAGCTCAAAGATCAATGTCAGTATTTTTTTCGATAAGTAATAAAATTATTTACAGGTTTTTGTTCTCTTTGTTCTCTTGATGTGGCTGCAGCATCATTATAAAAATCCTCTTCCCTCTTCTCCCCCCACTAACACAAAGGAAATTGTTGGACATGACACCCAGGCACATCTTCACTTGCACTTTCCCATTCACTCACATAACTGGATATGAATATTGATAATTTCTCTCTCTGACACTCTGCTTTTTAAGAGGTTTTGGCCTGGAAAAGAATCCCAAATAGTGTGCATAAAATTCTGAATGTTAAAAGTCTCATTCACCACCAAAAATAACATTTCTAGCTTCCCAGTTCCTTCCTTGAACAAAGAGAGGAATAAACAGAAAAATAGTAGAACCAGAGAAATGTTAGCTAGAAAGGACCTCTGCTGGTCAGTAATTCAAACTCTCGTTTGGAGTAGGAATATCGCCAACAAAACCAATAAAGCTCTTACAAAGCAGAGATGCTCCCTATTTGTATTTTATAATTGTGTATGCTCATTCGCTGCATACATTAAAACAGGTTTCTGTGTTACTGGGGAAACCATAGCCTAGGAACAGGGTGCAGCACTACAGGTCTTGGCAGAGGAGCTCTGAGATGTGAACAGTGGTGCACCATGTGCAGGAAGCTGATTTTTATCTCAGCTGTCCATCTGGTTGGTGTCAGCAGGAAGGAGAATAAGCTCAGGTGCACAGCTGTGAGCCAAATGGACTGGAGTCTACCAGCCACACAGGGCTGCTTTATGTCAGTGTATCACACATGGACCTGAAGATGGGAGATCCAGTATGTGTCCCTCATCTCTGATTCTGTGGTACATGGCTGGAGGGTTGCAATAAATATCTGGAGCTGTTTGGGAAGGGCCATGAGTTGTCTGGGAAGGACATCTTATTGGAGATGGAGCAGGAGTTATATCTGGGCCCCTTTTTTGTGTTCTAATCATTTTATGCCAATTAAACAGATGCATGGGGTCCCTGGAACTCTGTAGAGGGTGAACATGAGGTTCCCTTTTGGGGTTCCCCTTCCCAAATTCCAGGCTGGAGGAAAGAAGTGTTGTAGGATTATGGAGAAACTAGCAGAGTTGCCCTTTGCAAGGCAGCTCTGAAGGCTGCAGTGACCACACAAGCCTCCAAAAGCTACCTAGCCTTCTGTGCCCATTGGACTTCCTTCCCATATTGTTGTAGGAGCAG